>VXBU01017977.1:209125-274277 GCA_013400315.1 Bombycilla garrulus | reverse complement strand
TTTTACCCATCTGGGGTCACCCGGGACAGGGCAGACTCCCACAGTTGACAGTCTTCAAAATCTGTAAAGGATAGAGCATATCTCTTACTAACAATTGTGGAGCAGATGTAATAAAAACAACTTGCTTGGATCAAATATCTACATTTAGTGTATTAGGAAACTCTTTTTTTTGTGTGTGTGTATTGTTTTGTTTTTTTCTGTTTGTTTGTGCCCACATACACTCAGAGACAGAGGCTCTGGGTAAGAACCATTTGTCAATATCTTCTGATATAAGAATTTGTTTCAGCCTTGAAAATAATAGTGAGTGGTCACTGAAGCCAAAGGATAGAGAGGAAGCTGCTGAGTCATAGATAGGTCCACATGTTTACTTGTGTTCAATGACTTTAACCACCCTGACATTAAACACTCCCAGTG
This sequence comes from Bombycilla garrulus, assembly GCA_013400315.1. NCBI lineage: Eukaryota > Metazoa > Chordata > Aves > Passeriformes > Bombycillidae > Bombycilla > Bombycilla garrulus. The sequence continues at coordinate 273,863 of VXBU01017977.1, read as the reverse complement.
TCCTCTTTCACCATCTCTGATTGCTGTTATTGCCAACAAGGAAGTTGTTAAATCATAACTTCTAGATGGTTGGATTCTTCCAATCCAAACCATTCTATGATTCTATTTCCCAAAGTTCATTTGAGGTAAAGAAAATGGAGATCTTCTCCAAGTCTCCTTTTGTATTCTTGAAATTTTAGAAAGTTTAAATTTTGGTGTAGTAAAAGTACAGTTGATTTTCAGAAGCAACAAATATCCTTTTCCCCCCTTACATAGATTCATAACTTCATTGTACTTCTCTTAAGGCTTGCCTATTGCAGATTTTGTATACAGCCTAGCACATAAACACCTGTGTACAATTAACAACTGATGGAAATGTTTGGCTGAGCTAGTGGGGGCTTTTACATTTCCCTTTTCTCAGGATCAGAAGGCTGCTTGAGCTAGATTATTCTCTTGGTTTTGTTTTCGACTGTTATTTTTTGGTCTTTTGCTTTGATAGCATATGTTTAGATAAAAATAAAAAGAGGGTGGAGGAGCTTTGTGAGTGACTCCTTTGCTGAAACATTGATTGGTATCTGCACATGCAGAGGTAACAAACTTCTATTCTTGAAATAGGATCACTACCCTTTTTGTGTAAGGGCTTGCATTTCTGAAAGGGATGGATTTGTTAAGCTTATTTGATTTGGGTTTTTTTTCAAGTGAAAACAGAGTTTTCTCTTCAACGAACTCCAGTCTCCAATCCCTGACTTTGGGCTTGCCTACATTTGGAAATGTATCAAAATAACTATTCCAGAATAAGCTCCCAGGAGGATATCTTAGAACTAGATTAAATTAAATTGGAAATAAGAACTCTTATTTTGGAATAAGAGTGTCCGCTTTGGGATTTATATTGAAATAAACCATCTCAGAATAATTGTAGCTATTTTGGTATATTTCCAAGAGCAGACAAGAGCAGAGCAATGTTCTGAAATAATGGTATTAAAATCTCATGGATGTGATGGATAATGGAGAAAAATGTCAATATTGCGTTAGAACAATTTGGAGTGAGTGTGTCTGATGGTGTCATACACTTGTTCAGTGGGTTTTTTGAGTGTAAGCAGAAGATCCCACCCTTCAGGCTATGTATACAATTTGTTATTAATATTTTAGTAGCAACACCACTGTGCTAGGAACTGTCTTATAGACACAGGTCCCACCTCTGCACAACCTGCAGTCTAGAAATAATCCACTTGCTTTGTAATGCTATAGGTGTCAGCATGTCTGTTTTGCAGATAAAATAGGAGTTCTCAACCCCTTATAACATTCCTTCTTTATAACACTTGTGTATAACACTCCTTGTTTGTAACACTTATTTATAGCACTCTTGGTTCAGGCAAAACTGCTGCTTAGGTTTGGTTTATTTTCTTGAAGGAAAACAGACGAGGATAGTTAAAAGAAGAGGGAAATGATAAAAAAGACACATTTGTTCTGTATTTGTAGTTACTGTGCCACCCCTCTCTGCTTAGTTCACTGTGGGTGGCACGTGATTCCTTATAGGTAGGGCAAAAGAACCGTGCTTCATCACATCCTGTGGCACAGAACCAGTGCAGCTGTGAAATTAATATATCACCCCTATTTACATACACACAGCATGCATGGAGTTACAGTTTAAAGTAACTCTTTCTCATTCAATAAGGAATGCTCATGGCTGAGAAAGTTCTTGTATCTTCCTGGGTAAGATTTTTTTCTTCTCCCTCTAGGCACTTTCATTTGTGCCTTGACTTCCAGTGAGTGGAGGTCGCAGGGATTTTCTCTGTGGCAAGAAAAGGTCACACTCTGTATTTACTCATATTCTAATCTTCCATGTACTTTCAACACTATTTTGGTTCCACAGTGGAGGTCTAAAAAAAAGACATGGAAATTCAGTGGCACAATTTCAAGGTTATCCCATAGGCCAGCAAGTCCATTATGTGATTTTTTTTCTCCCCTTTATGATATGTCATAATAAAAGAAGCTGATATAATATGAAAGCAAAAAGCAGTTTCTTTCTACCAAATTATCATATCTAGCATCAAGCCTGTGCTTGAAGGTAATTCTAGCTAATCCTTTGTAGCAATAAATATCTATTACATTTATCACATTGAATTTGTTTCCCCTTCATTTCATCCAATTACCTTTTCTACAACTGGAAAATATATCAGAGCTGTCTCAACACATTTTTTATGGATGTTAACTTACTATTCTCTTCTTGATCTTCTGTCATAATGTGCTTTAATTAAAATGTTCATGTAACTTGTTCAAGTTTATCCTTCACTGTTTCACTATCCAGATAATTGATGGGTTTGCTTTTAAAAGTGAAATATAGCTAGGAATGAACTAGGACTGGGCTAGGACTGAAATTCTGTAGGTGTAGAAACTTCTAAGCAGGTTGCTATAATGCCGGAGTTTAGGATGCTATAGTCAGAGGTCTGTAGCATTACTATTATAGATAGCTTTATATGGTGTTTTGGTGTTTTGCTATTAAAATTCCCATAGGAAATACAGATATAAATAGCCTCAATCAACCAACCTTTTGTCAAATTAAAAAGACATATGGTTTCCTAGTGTGAAGAGGCAGCTGGTGCTGCTCACTCACTCAGTAGCTCTGTGACAGTGATGCTGCATCAGCTCCTAGAAGACAGCAGGTTTTCCCACTGCTTTCTTATAAGCTTGAGCTGTGGGTTCCCCACACGATGGCACCTCAGGGATTCCTTTTCCAATGGGAGTGTTTGTGAAGTTTGTATGCAGAGTGCACGGATGGTGTTGCTGTCTTATCCATTGCATCTCATGTTTTTCTTTCAGCTCCTTATCCCCATGTGCAAGTCATGGTGTTAAGCAAGATGTGTGGGTCGCTTATATGTGTTGTTCATATCCAATACAGACTTTTTTAGCTGGGGTGATGTGAGGCCAGAAAATGAATTAAGACAGAATGAACAGAGTGATTCAGAAATCTGTGATTGCTAAAGGGTTGTCATTAAATGGGGGAGTTTTAATTGAACTCTGCAGCCTTGGCTGCTTTCCTCCAGACTACTCACCAATCCTGACAGTAACAAATAAAGTAAAAATCTTTGTGATAGGAATCTTGTAGATATCATGGTGGCTTCCCTGTGCCAGTGAAGAGCAGTGGGCTGCAGAGTGAGCTATCCAAACTGCTTGGCTGTACACGATGCTTTGCCAGATGTGCATAAAGCTATAGTAAAAGCACATTGGAATAAGGAAAGAAAATACTGGGGGGCTATTTCAGCCAAGTGACTTTGAGAGAAACATCCACAACACTTTACACAGGTGCACAAAGCCAGCTCCTCCTTAAGAGAGGGAAAAGAGTAGATGTCCAAAGGCTCAACCTTAGGAACTTTCCAGCTCTCTGGTCAAAATTTCTCTCCTCCTTAGGGCCAGCCTGAGGAAACAGTAAAAAGTATAGGAAAAAGGATTAATTTATTTGAATGTCTTTGTTGCCTCCTTTTCAGCATATATCCTTTAAAGGAGGTGATACAGGAGACTAATTACTGAGGTTAATGTTCTGAAATACTTCCTTACTCAAGGCTGTTTATGTGGTTGAGGAGATGTTAATACCTGCAATCAGTCACAGATTCACAGGGGAAGGTGCTACCTTTTGAAGACTATGGGGCTTAGGACCCTGAATTCAACAGTCAGGTGTTGCCTGAAACCCTATCTTTTTATTTCAACCATCACAGAAATCCCCAAAGGGTTGGTTGCAACAAAACCTTTGCAATATGGATGCAAGAAAATGTAAATCCTGACTTCAAAAGGGATGCATCTCTCCATCTGTTCCGATGTCTACTTAGAAACTTTCAGGTTTTAGGGAGATATTGTCAGCTTCTCTCATCAGGGAGCATTCCAGGTGGTTACTGCTCTGCCCTGAGTTCCTTCAGAGAATGGCACAGAGGAGGAACTTTGGTGCTCTGGGATGATGTGCTGCTGGAGAAGAAATAGAACTACCCTAAGGCAGGCTCACAATGCAAGAGCCTAAAGGAAGATCTGGCATGTACCCAAAATGTCTGCTTCCTTCTGCTCTCCTGATGCTTCATCAATAATATCACCTGTGTGTCATGATTGTCAGCATGAAGAATATTTGAGAAAAATATTTGGAGCAATCTGGTTTCCTGTTACATTGGCAGGGTGGGTTGTTACTGAAAAAAAAAAAAATGCTTTTCATGGGTACTAGTTCCTTAAATCAGGAATATCCACCTGGGAAGAGAGCCCACAGAAACAAACCCACTGTAGTAAAAGTCTGTGAAACTCTGCAATTTATACTTTTTACAGGAAGATGAATATGGATATGTTAATCCATATTAGCATACACTTGGTTACATCAGTTAGACAAAAAGGTGATCTACCATTCAGAATCAACCTGGTTTTCCTACTCCAGACCTGCTCTGGGTGCCAGGTGACAGTTGTCTTTTTTGGAGCTGTGGAAGCTTCTGACGGCAGAGAGTCAGCAGGACTCTCACCATTGGCTCTGGTTACCAATGACTGCCCCTCAAACAAGACACAGAACCTGCATTCTTCATTGAAAAAGCCAGCAAAACCCAGACAAGCTGGACTCCCAGCTCTTGCAGATGTCTCTAACACACCAAGAAGCAGTAACATAAGGGTACGAGGAACATTTTTTCTCTCCTCATAGGCCACCTTTGAACATTGATAGAGCCACCAGTAGAGGAAAAATGCTTAAAGCCATTAAGAACAAGCTAGGGGAACTCAGCCTCATCTTGTACCCTTAAACCACCTTACCTCTAGAGCATCACACCAACAAAGCCTCAAGTGTCTGAGTCAAAAGGGCAGCTACATCAACACTGGCACCCTTCACCTTAGAGCTGCTGAACTGAGCACCTTCACACGAGTCTACTTCTTTTCCTCTGGGAAGTCTATGCCACGCATTTAATTCAATGTTAAAATATTTGACCATTTCTTCTGCTACATAAATAAACAGATTTTAGCTGAATTATATGGAAAATACTATTTTCATATTTCCAAATGTTTCATAAAGTGATATTAGATAAGCCACCACTTGGACTGAGGGCAAGTGTAGCACATTAACAACTTTGAAACATTTTAAATATCAGAAATGTGTAAAACGAAGATTGCATTCAAAGTTTTTTCCCACTCTTTTACCCTCAAAGCCTTGAGCAAGGGAATAAGTGTACCTTCAAATGGGAATCCTCCTTTAGTAGAATTCAATTTTAAATTCAGCAGTCACTAATGTTATTATCCTTTCTGTGGTAAAGCCCAAATGCCTGGCTCCGTCCGTGATTCCCTGGCTGTAGGCAGCATTCACCATGTACTTTTCCAGAGACGAGAGGCACTTTCATAATACTGATTTTGGCTCTGCATCTTCCTTGTTTCTTTCTTACTTGAGGGCAAAACCAGATGATCTTGTTCTGAGGATCTCTGACAGGGGCTATTCCATGTCTGGCAGTCCCTACAATCTAATTCTGCTGGAGGTAATTACCATAATTTATTCCCTGTAGATGGTTTCCAAAAATAGAAGTAGGTATGATCCTTGCCCTACAATACTCACACAAAAGACAGAGAATTAAAAAGACTGGCAGATAGGGGAGAAAAAGTAGAAGAAGCAACGGCTACAGCAAGTACACAGGGAGAGAGATACATTAAATCCAAATTAGTCCTTTGGTGTGATTGTGAGACTGAATAAGCAAGTTTATTAAAGGGAAAAAAATATAATTCAAGTAAAAGATAGAGATGCATGAATAGCTCTCAGAATAACACACAGAACGGCAGCATGCTAATGGTATAAATCCTACACTACAATTGAAAAAGCCTTTCCTTCAGTTCAAACCACTTGTCTCTGGTGTCACCCTGTCAGTGTGATCCAGTAAGTAGCTTTGTCCTTCTTAGGAACCCCATCTCTCTCCTGTAACTGACTTTAAAAACAATTTGGGAAGTGACAAGGAAATGAGATAATGATACATTTTAGAGTCTGTTGGACTCTTCACAGGCAATGAAAAAGCTGTGAGCACAGGCCTTGATGTCCTGACCCCTCAGCAGACCTTGGATCACATTTCACCTTCCAAGCTGGATGCTCTTGTTGCACGAGGATTTCCTGAAGGTAAAGAAGTCCTTTTGTAAGGCAGGGATGGGGATGCTGCAAACCCCAGACCTTCTTCTCTCAGGGTTTTTAATCTCTGTTAGTGCCTGATGCTTCAGTCTCATATGTGCTCCCATGTACTTGATCACCCTGTCCTTGTGATGGGTGACCCTGCTGCTGTTCCTCCCTGACAGATGACTGAAAAATTTGCTTGAAGTTTGCAGAGGAAACCTGCATGGAACAGGCTTGAGCCTGGCTCTAATGTGATCTTGTGAGGGGAGACCATGCCTGGCTGAAGTAGCCACACAGAAGAAGGGAGTATCCCAGGCATGAACTCCTGCGGTCACCTGGAAGTCTCATCCCCTTCAACTCTGGCTGCCATGCCCTAGGCTTTGCTGGTTGCTCATGTTTTGCATTTCTACATCGTGAGAGTTTTCTGCTATTTATGGGATTTCAGGCTTTACTCATCTTTTTGCTTCCTGCAAGTTTCTGTGGATGTGTCCTTCATGGGTAGTACAGCCACATGCTCATTTCAGGGAGTCCTTCTGCCTTCCTTGGCCTTTGGAACAGGCTGCTTTTGGGGAAAAGTCTATATCATAAGAAAGCCTCCATGGATGGGGAAAAGATATCAATAAAACAATTTATTGGTCCCATTCTGAAATCCCCCTGCAACCTTTACCCTAATATATCTCTCTGCTTGCAAGTGTATCAGTGGTTGACTTGTCCTATAAAGCCATGGAATTTTCTCCTTTCTTTTGTGTGCAGGAATTTCTGGATAATCGGGGGCTTGGAAAAGGGATGGTGCTGATTTTGCTGTTACATCAAATTACTTGTGCATATTTAGCCCTGCCTTTTGTGTGTTGATTTCAAGATCGGTCTCAGGGCCTCCACACTGAAAAGCTGCTCCCAATGTTGTTTCGGCTGTTTGTTGCTTCCAGTCCTGCAGGACAGTGAAACATCTGGCCCAAAGGTACAAGCTGCTCTCCACAGTGAGCACACCAGTGATGGCCAGATGGAAATGTGTCACCTTCCTGCATCCCCCTGCACACTCAGGGAATGGCACAGGAATTTCAGCCATGCCGTAATTCCAACCTGCCTGTAATTCCTGCCTGTAGCAGTGGGGCAGGAGCTGCTGTGTTTGAGAAGGGAGCTGAGGGCACCACATCCCGTGGGCAGCTGCCTGGCAGGTGTGGAGCAGTGGGAAGTCAGGTACTCAGCAAATGCCTGCTTTCCCTGCCGCTGGCTTAGCAGGTGTGTGGGTGTACACGCTGTAGGTGCCTCAGACTTGTTAATAAAGCTAAGGATATGAACAAAACTTAACTGCTATTGCATGGTGCTCCTGCCACTGCTGTTCACTGGCAGCAGTAGTGGGGTGAGAGAGGGGATGCTGTGGATGCACAAAACCTTCATCTTCCTTGCCATCTTTACCTTCTGATTCCATTTCACTGGGAATCAAGAAAATTACAGTGTTTTAACTGGAGAATATTTTGATTAAATTTTCTCTTTAGAAGGACAAATAAATCTTGATTTTGTGATTAAGAAGGTACAACTAAGGAATTAAAAAATAAAATGTTTGCTTATGGAGTATGTTCCACTGATGGTATGTAAGTTCAGTATTAGTTTAAGATTATGTCTTTCTTAACATGGCACATATTTTCTTAGTTTTTTTAAATGCATGAAGAATGTTCTTTTATTTATCTTTTAGATGAATAGATAAAAATTTAGATAAATTTGAGAAGAAAGAATACTTACATTTGTAGTTTATTATTGTAAGTTTGCCATGATATAAAACACTGTACTGTGGAAGACAGTGACCAAAAAGTAGCTTTTGAGGAAAAGTAAATAGTGAGGGGAAAGGATGCATTAAGCCAAGACCTCACCAAAAGAACAAAGCACCACAGAGATGTGTCTGGCTACAAGTACAAAGCATAAACACAAAGCACTCTGATTAGTCAACTAGTCTGCTTTTAATGTTTAGTAAAAATGACAAGAAATTTAGTACAGAAATCAAGGTATTTGTAAAACACTAAAGGTGAAACTGCTGGCTATTTACAACCAGTGATTTTTATGTTGTATTTCATAAGAACTGCCTGTCTCTGTCCAAAGCAGATCCAAAAAAAAGTATAAAATAAATAAGAAATGGTGCACTGTGATCACAATCATAGGCTGTTTATATGTATGCTTCAAATTAAGGGTTTGGTGTCATGGAAACAGCTTCTTCATTTGGAAAGCTCTGCGGCAGTATGAGAAGGAAAAGACTGGAGAGGGCGAGAGGAAGAGGGAGCGCAGCAGCACGGCCGTGCCGCCTTCCCCAGCATCACCGGCTCCCTCCCCTCCCCGGAGACAGCGGAGCGAGCAGTAGGGCAGGGCTCCTGCGCTGCCTGCCTTACCTCGCTCCGGAATAATGCAAATCATCCCCCTTTGCTCTTTGTCATCGGCAAGACTGCATGGCTTATTTTGTAGTTAATGCACAGTGTAGTTCTAAACCCTTTTAGAGGGAATTTTCTGTACTGAAGGCATGTGTATATCTATCTATCTATATATACACATACACATATATATGTGTCATGTATTTTTGTAAATGGACTTTACCTAAATACAGTATCCACCAAAGCAAATGAGTCCAGAATTTCTATAAATACTGTTTTTTCATTCTGCTTGGGTACATATATGCATAGTATGTTTTGTGTAATTTTAGTGCTAAAAAGACATTCCCTGTTGCTCCACATCAAAGGAAAACAGTAATTTGTGTAAAGAGCTTCTAAAATTTACCAGGAGAGAAACCTCTCCAATGAATACCAAATTACAATAGATGGTTGGGAATTAACACCACCACTCACATTGTCCTAGCTTCGATGCCAATTTATGCTCATTTTGTGGGCACAGTTCAGATTACTCGGTAATTGATTGCATTAAGCAGTAGCAGGAGAGCTTTACAGGGACTAAATTAAGGGCATGTGCTGTATTTCTGCTGTGTTGCTGTCATGAACATCACCAAGGAGCAGAAACAGACCAATCCTATAAAACAGATATTTTTTTAAAGCATAGTAAAGTTAGATCTAAGATCCTGAGATGGGATCATGTGAAGGCAGTGGAGATGTTCCCCACTCCTTCACAAAGCTCAGGCTGGCATCACAGAAAGATCTGGCTACAGGGCAGTGTGAATCCTTTGCTGCTTTCACAGTGGGACCAAACATGTCCCTTCCTTGGGCTCCCAGATGAAAATGCTGCTCTGCTCCCCAGCTAACTTCCTAACCCAGCTAAGTGTGAAAATTTGGTGATCTGGGTGTCTTGTGATGGTGCCTGGACCTTGGGAGACCTGTTAGACAAGTAGTTTAATTTCAAAACCAGGAGAGAGCTATGTCCCCAGCCGAGGGGGAAGGAGCTGCCCACACCAAAGCAGGGTTGAGGTTGGGGCCGCAGTATCTTTGGAAAGGGAAGAGCCACTGAGGAGCTGCTGGCTGCCCATGGTAGTGGTCAGTCCCAGGGTGAATGGGGGTGGTCGCAGGGCAATCCACAATGTGGGTCTGGTTTATAAGCAGCTTTCACTGAACTCATTTCCTGCCCTGTGCTACCCCCACAGAGGTGTTTGCTTGAGGTTTGGCTTCCTGGCAGGGAGGAGTTTCTGTACCCACTGCCTGTTCTCCATTCTGAGCATGTGGAAGGGCAGGAGAGAATTTTCAGGAGAACCAAACAAACAAATGTATTTGTTTGAAACAGACCACTTTGGTTTAAAGCTGTCATTTACCTTCCCTGTACCTGAAAGAAATGGTGTTTCTCTTAGCACCAGAAACGAAAAAGAAGTTGTCAGGTTTTGTGTGTGTGTTTTTCTTTTTTTAAAAAATAATTTCCAGTGTAAGAATATGCTAAATGAAGCACCTACCCTCACAAAGAACCTGGGAGAAAGAGAGAGGCTGTAATTCTGCCTGCCTGCTTTTGTTATGGTTCCTGCACTGGCACAGAGGTATGCCTGTTAATTCTGCAGGAAGGATGCTTCTGGTGCAGCAATGAATTCTGCTGAATGGAATTCTGGTGCAGCAAAATCAACGTGCAGCTTTGGCACTGAAGGTTCATAAAGAAAAGTTCGGTGTTGCTGTGAGAGGTGCTCAGCACTGCAGTGGCAGCATCTTACTGGGAAAGACACTACCTAACAAAGCCATTCTTGTCTGCTGTGCAGAAACAGGTGTGTTAAAGAAACTGGAGGTGGAATGGCAATGGTGAGAAAAGTGCTAAATCCTCAGAGGGAAAAAAAGGTCTCATTAATGCAGAGGAAAAAAAATCTCAACAAACCTTTAAAATTATAGAAATCTTTCTGTCTTAGAATAGCGTAACAGGTAAGGTAGAAAGGCTTAACATTTCTTTATTTAGAACCAGGCAATGGAGTGTAGTTTAGTTGAATAGATCTGCTTCAGACTTTCGTTCTCTTTATTATCAAAGCCACATGAAAGGCATGGAAGCTTGGGCAAAAGAGAAATGACTGTGCAATCTTTCTTCTCCTTGAGTTGTGCTTTTGTGCATGACTTATTTCCATGTTTTCAAAGGTATGGAAGAACAGGATGAAGAAGTGTGCACTTACATTAGTGCTTTTATGCAGATCTGGAATGCATTTTGAAACAGCTCTTCCAGTTGCTTGCACTAAGGTCACCTGGTTTGTGGTACCGAGTGGCCTTAGAGATGATGAACTCAGCTCCTCCTGGATGGACACCAGAGCTCCCATTGCTAATCCAGCACTTCAGATCAGACCAGACCATGCCTGAATACATCCTCACTCTCCACCCTCCCTGCTTTTTTAAATAGTGGCATTAGGTCCTCAGCACTAAGTGTTTTATCTCCACATACATCTTTTAATTGCAATACAGACCTTAGGCAATCGAAATGGTTTCAGTTGCTACCCCATTACTCCCCATCTACATCTCTGGAAGATCTTTGGCTTTCCCTCATTCAGAGGGTTGATAGTAGGTGCCCAGTAAAGCTTTTTTTTTCAGGAGAAAACGGCTGTTTAAATAGCAATTATTATTGGTAAGCGTTCGTGGTACAACCTATCGCCATCTTTCTCCTGAATATTTAATGCACAAAATTCCCCTGAGAGGCAGGGTCATTAAGGAGCTATCTAGATACATATGCTTTTCCAAGTTTTTCATCTAACTCAAAGGAGGGAATGCAAATTTTGAAACTTGGGGACATCCTGTGGCTTTGTAACACTCTCCAGGAGAGAAGTGCTCATTGAGATGAATAGCTCTCACTCATTCATATTCCTCGTTTTCTCATGTAACATTTATAATATGGGTAATGTTCCTGCTTTTATAATAGCTCAGTGTGAGTTACAGATAGAACTTAAAATTACACTTCCTCATACTTAACTGTTTCAGATGAAGAGTTCTGTCAGATGAGGCTTTGCAGAGTGTGCAAGGGGCAGAGCAAAGGCTGCTCTGTTGCTGTGGGAGCCCAGGAAATATTGTGCAGATGTGAGCACTGGATTTCCTTCAGTGTGCACACAGGGGTAGCAAAGGAGGCGGGGACTCAGGCCTCCCTAGTCTCCTGCTCTAGGTCTCCCTTGATGCTTTGGTTTGCTCTGGGAGCCAAGCTTCCTCATGGTCCTGCCTCCCACCTCTTCTGTCCCTTTCCTGGCGCCTGTCTTTTGGGTTGGGAGCCAGGAGAAGCTGTTGTGGTAATGCTGGGAGGCCATAGCAGAGGAATACTTGTCCTGTGGGCTCCTTGGTCCTACTTCACATGAGTCTGGCTCCACATTATTCTTCCTGTGCAGGGATACGTTGTTTGCAAACTCATGGCATGTGACAGGGTAATATTTTTCCTGCAAGAGGGCACAAAAAGCTGTTGTATCTCAAAGGACTCCTCTGCTGTGCCATATAGTTGGATGGTTGGACTCAATGATCTTAGAGGTCCTCCAGCCTTAATGATTATATGACGATTCTATGCCTAAAACAAAGGATTCAGGTGCTGCTCTGTTTCTCTCTTGAGCTCTGCACTACCATCCTTTATCTCACTTAGAGACGTACAGTTTTACATCAATATCTACAACAAACATCCTAGCAGATATTATGCAGTCCTCGAGTTTCTTCTTTGTTGGGATGTAAACTCTACTTCAGGGTAGTATTTTCTGTACTATGATTTTTTTTTTCATTTTCTTCAGTGGCTTTTTTTTTGTTTGTCTGGTTTTGGAGGAAGACCATGGCTGCTTCATGGAATCAAAGCCTGTGAAAAGATTTCTTAGCTAGTCCCATTAGATGAAAAATATTCAATAAATACTTTTCACAGACATTTTGAGACTCCTGATTGTCTTAATAGCTATAGCACAAAGACTTGAAGATGTATTTGAATTAATGGAGGTCCTTAAAATGGTTTTTTTTATACCATTTAAATTATAGTGTGATGTCAGGGTGAAAATGGTTGGTACTGGTGACAGAGACCACAAGAGATGAGAGAGAAAGAAAAAAATAAAGCACCAGCAATAAAATCAAGCAGGTTGGTTTAAGAACAGCTGCTCAGTCCTTACAGTAGATTTTTTTAGTTAATCTCTAGGACTATGGATATTGTGTATGTAAAAATTATTTACAAAAAAACATCCACGTTGTTCTCCTGAAGACAAAAAGCAATGACTTGGCTGGCTTCATTGCCACTATAAGTTGAGCAGTAAATATAAGGAAAGTAAATTAAAAAAAATGTGGACAAGACTTCGAGCAATTGTCCCAGCTCAGAAAACAGTGAGAAGGAGCTTGGGATGGGACTGGTGTGGTGCTGATGCTTTGGAAAAAGGTTTTTCTTTTCATCTGTATCTCAGGTTATTAAGACATGTGGGAAATGCTTCTGACATGATGGAATCTAGGGTTTGATGTCCTGTACTGGCTTTTGTCTTAGCAGAAATGCAGTAGCATTTTCTATTCTGAAATAAAGAAATAAAATCCATCTTTCTTTCCATCCACTTGAATAGGATTTAGATTGGACCCTAAGTATTTTAAATAGCTTTGTGTTGAATTTCAGCATGAGCTCAATCAAAATTAAAACATTAACTTAGAAACAGAAATAAGGGCATGGGTGAGGGCATAAATGACAGCTGGGAGAAAAAAACAGTCAACTAGTTATTATTTTCATCTTCCCTTTCCGTTTTCAATACACATCACCTGATAGCTAGGAGGGATCAATTTGCTGTGGAAAACTGTAGGGACCACCTCAAAACAAAGAACAATAACTGTGGAATGCAGAAACCCTCTAGCACATGACTTCAAGATCTTGCTGTAGCCATGGTGTTTGGTTTTTTCATAAGTGCCTTGGATGGTGGCACTGCTGTCAAATCCAGAATCTCGAGGTCTGTAGATTACAGTAAATGGAGAAGGATGATGCAAACAATTGTAGACACTTAGATAATCTATGTTTTATCAACTAATGTAAAAAAAAATCAAGGAAGACATTTCAGAAAAAAAACCCACAAAAAGCAGCGTGATGTGACAAAACACGTTGTTCAAAGAGCATAACTCAATATTTTAAAAGATGAGCTGTTTATTTAGGCTAAAGAAGCACTGAGTAACCTGTCACACAGGGAAGGACCTGCTCTGAGTAAGGAAAGATAACGCTCTTCTTCCAAAATAATGAAAGCATATCTGGAAAGTCCTAAGAATTTCTTGATCTAAGGAAAGGAAATGTTTTGCTCAATTCCAATTTCAGTTGCTCCATTTCAAATGTAAAAGAACAACTTAAGTCAATAAATACCTTTGAAAAAGGAAGGAAGTAGTTCAGAATAACCATGCTGGAAAAAATCAGATTCCACTTGATTATAAAAAAATATTGAGGGAAAAGCTTGATGTGTACATTTATCAGATTAAAATGAAAAGATGGGAAAATAATGAAAGAATTTTACTGCACCATAGTGGGTATTTCCAAAAATTTGCACAGTTTTTTTTTTTTTTTAAATCTATGTTATAATTTTGGAGATGCTTTGTCAGACAGTGTGTGCATACAAATAACAGAAAAGAAACTTCAAGTGCTAGAATTGGCAAGCTTAATTTAGGTTTTTTAAAACAATCAGTGCTGGTGGTGATGGTAGTAGTTCTCTTTCTGTGTACTCTTTCTAACATGACTCATTTGTTTGTGATTAAAAATTTAAAAAGCCACTTCAGGCATCCTGTGAGGATTTTCTGCAAATCCCTGTATTTGTGTGAACGGGCCCATATGCAATTTTAGCTCGAAAAATGCCTTTGTAAATCTGCCTTCTGGCACCTAGGATGTTAATAAAAGACGAGGTCATGGCCAAAATTTGCCTCTTCTATCATTGCTGCTGTAAATGGAAGATGAGCTTGTACTTTCAGAGCAGAATTTGGCCTTTAATTGGTGTTGGCTCATCCTGTGTGATCATGAAACATTATAGTAACACATGGGGTTTTTATTGTAGTTCCTTTGCAAGGGACATTCTTGCTTTTTTCCCTTCTCTCCAGATTGCTGTTTACCAGCTCTGCCCAAAGGATAATGCCATTTATTTTGTAATGATAATTTGTTCTCTAGCCCCATGAGTGGATGCATCAAGATTTGCCTGTTCATGTTTATCTCAGCTATTCAGTGAAGCCATGGAAGCAATTTGGCTCAACCCAGCCTCTCTGTCCATGTGTTTCTTTGGCTTTCTTTATGGGGCATTCTTTTTTGTCTGTATTATAAAGGTTTTCATTACACCTTTTCCTCATCTTGTAACCCAAATCTGCCAGTTCTCAGCCAAACCAACCATTTGGGGTCAGGACCGTGCTCTTAACTTTTGAAGGATGGGGAGATCAGAAAAGGTGAATTTAGGCAGCTGCTTATTTTGCCTAAAGGTTCTTTGTGGGGCTCCGCAAAGGGTTTTTATGGTATATATTTCAGACTGAGAGGGTTAAAAGGTGACTTGTGTATTTGCAGTACAGAGTAGGAGAAATTGATACCTTAGGAAGGTGGAAGACAAGGCTGGGAAGTCAAAGGGGATAAGGAGATATTTTGATAAACACTTTTGTCTGCTTCTCATCTGTAGTTACGTGGGCCATCTTGTACTTAATTATGCATCTGGTTCTGGTTTTGGAGTCTGAGGTAAAAAGGCTGTTCTATACTGGAAGTATTTTAAAATTAATTCCTGCACAATGGTGTTGTGTGTTATTTAAGATGAAGACTGTGCTACCATGACTATGCTGAATTTTCTCAAGGGTAAGCTGCTGCATGTACCTGAAGCCACACTGAAAATCAAGGTGGAAATCCAAGGCAGGACAAGGCAATTTGTTTTATGAGCAGGGTGATTCACCAGAAGCAAATGAAAGATCCAAGAGAATCAGTCTGATGTCAGGAGAAGATTAGTAACACATGAGGATTTCTCATAAAAATCCAGTTCTGACTAAATGTTTTTGTTGTAAACAACTGCTACTGAAATGATACACGAGAAGAAATACCCTACTTCATTACAATGCTCAGAGTCTTTCTCTTTTCACAATATAAATGCACCAATTTTCTTTGGCTTTTATAGCTCTGGCAGATAAAGTGTAGAGTCCTGCTTGAGGAATCACCTAGTTTAACCTTTATTAGCACATGAATGCATGAAACAGTATTAAATAGAAAACAGAAATGCCTGAAGATCATATCAAGTGCTCTGTTTGTATTTACAGGTTGGACTGTAATTTGTGAAGATACTGGATGGCAGGTCTTTGTCTGCCTGGCTGTTAAAAAGAAGAGGTTGGCATTCTAGAGGTAATAAAGCAAGAAATATTATCTCTTTCATTGTTTTGATTGCTTTACTTTTTTCCCCTTAAATATATTTAACAGTTTCTCTCTCTCCTGGAATAAAAACTGTAAATTCTAAGTGTGTCATTTGGCTTTCACGACATTTTATTCAGTGTCAGAATGTGACAATGCCCATTTGTTTCTACCCTTTGACATGATAAATATGGAAGTATGAGGTATAAATCTTTTTCCGGAGATGCTGTTGAATTAAAACCCTATTGTAATATTCCTTAAAATGGAAAGTTTAATTATGAGTTGAACACTGTGGAAACATGCAGCAAATAAGCAGGTTTTTTTTCCATTTGTATCTTGTGGGTTCTTGAAATCAACCTGTTAGGTTGAATAAGTTCTTTATAGTGAGATTTGACTGGTGTGAGTAGGTTTTCTAGCGAGGGAATTCACGTATACAAATTGAAGTTATTTTCTAAAGTTCACTGCTAAGCTACTTCCTTCCTCTTGGAACCCAAAAAGACAGATGTAAAAGAGCAGAAAGGGCTCCCCTAGCAGCCAAAGCACATCAGTTTGCAACCCATGCATGATCCAGAGGTGTTGAACAGAAGATTTCTGAGGCTGATGCCTTAAGTTTTAGCTTTCAGACACCAGGAACGGGATATAAGGAGGTATTTTCTTGTTCAAATTCCATTTGCTGCAAATAATTTAGTTCTCTGCACTTCCTAATTGTGCACGAACAAAAATGAAAGGGTGACCTATAGATAAACACCAGAAGCTACAAGAAGGTTGGCCAAATGTAGCTTTGCACAGGCAATAGATGTCACAGACTTTCAGTGCCAAACGAGGTTCAACTGCTTCTAATCCATATTCTGCTGCAATTTAATACCCACGTCCCCCTACTCCATCAGAGTCACTATAATCTCTGTCCCTGCTTTTCTTCCTTGTGTTCAGGCCGCAGGGCTGAGGGCAGTGAGCTGTGAAGCCTCCTGCTGTTGCTGCTTCCATTGCAAGGTCCAGGAACGCTCTGCATCAGAGTGGGGAGGTGAGCGGGGGATTCCCGTGAGGGGAGGGGGAAAGCGGGTGCACAGAGCAGAACTGGGAGAAGGATGGGGTCCCCTGGAGAGTCTGAGGGGTCCCTTCTGGGACCACGACTATTTTTTAAAGGATTATGTTACCTCATCCTTGCCACATGCTGTAATTTCAGGCTTGTGTGCATCTAATCACAGCTGTCACTTACTCAGATGATAGAAAAGATTTGAGATTTTTCTTTTTTCCCAACGTGAAATTTTCCTCACAGAGCCATACAGCTCCGAGCAGAACTTTCTGTTTTGTGTAAAACAAAAAAAAGGTCTTTTGCTTTGTTAGAGCCTGTCCTGCTCTCTGTCAGGGTGGCATGGGCGGGGTTGTGTTTCGGAGGGTTTGCTCTGCATTGTGGCAGGAGGGGAGGCAGCCCAGCGGGGTGGGTGTGGGCACTGGGACCAAGGGGCTGGAGCACTGGTGGCAGCCAGTGCTCAGGCTGACAGGGTCAACTTTGNCAGAGCCATACAGCTCCGAGCAGAACTTTCTGTTTTGTGTAAAACAAAAAAAAGGTCTTTTGCTTTGTTAGAGCCTGTCCTGCTCTCTGTCAGGGTGGCATGGGCGGGGTTGTGTTTCGGAGGGTTTGCTCTGCATTGTGGCAGGAGGGGAGGCAGCCCAGCGGGGTGGGTGTGGGCACTGGGACCAAGGGGCTGGGGCTGGAGCACTGGTGGCAGCCAGTGCTCAGGCTGACAGGGTCAACTTTGGGGCTTCACCTTCAGCATGCTGAGCTCTCTGTCCTCTCAAAATTGCCTAGATGAAAAATGCTGTAGTGGGAACTTGACCTTTTCCTTCCTGGTCACCAGAAGTCTGGGGAAAACAATAAACTTTTATCAAAACGGGTATTTTCTTGGGAAAAGGTCACTATTGTTTAAAAAAGAGGAATTTTTTTGTTTGTTTATACTGGCTGGTTTTGTTGTTCAGTTTTTTTCATGAGGGGAGTGCAAAAAACCTATCTGTTTCAAGGAATGGATCGGTTTGCTATAAATCAAAGGGAAGTGGAAATGGGCTGGGTACTCCATGAGAATCATAAGCTTTTACTGAGGAACAGATTTCTTTGTTTCCATTAAAGTTAGCCACTTCAGAACTTCCACCTTGTCTTAAAAAATCATTAGTGAATGCCCTCCTCTCCTCCTGTAGTTTTTTATATTAGAGAAGAAAGCCCAGCAGAGGTTATTTCTGTCTCCTTGGTGGGGCTGGGAGCCTTGGAGAGAGAAGGTCCTGTGTGAACGGGTCCCAACACACTTATCACTTGAGCTGATTAAAATGGCTTTTCATACAGCATTGAAGAATTGGAGAAAGTATCAGAAATTTTGTTTTATGTTAGTTGACTGCAGAAAATATTAATTTTGAGAGTAAAATAAAGCCAGAGCCACTGAGAAGTTCTGAAATGTTTAGTATGTTTTCTCTTTCTCTGTTTTGACCTCGTCAACGTAGAAGGTCTTCAATAAATCACAGAACCCAAAAAATGAGCTTTTGGGGACTAATTCTTAACTACTTAGTGCTTACAGCCTGAGTTGTTGTCTTTCTTGGAAAACTTCAGAAAAGTCAAGCTTTAAAAATGAGAGTACATGGTAAAC
Organism: Bombycilla garrulus; assembly: GCA_013400315.1. Classification (NCBI taxonomy): domain Eukaryota; kingdom Metazoa; phylum Chordata; class Aves; order Passeriformes; family Bombycillidae; genus Bombycilla; species Bombycilla garrulus. Next base: position 255,449 of record VXBU01017977.1, on the reverse strand, counting down.
ATTTGAGGGTAGTACCACATGTTTTGCATGTTAAACAACATTATAAACCTCAATGAAACTTAACTATGGCACAGCAGCAGGTTCTTCCAAAAAAATAACTGTGCTAGTTGCAAAGTCTCACCAATTTGTTCTAAGCTCAGCTGGGGCACCAAAGTATTTTAACCAAAGTCTAGAGATGAAAACAACCCTTGGATGAATTAGAAATATACAGGAAAAATACAGGATGACAGGAGTTTGGTTTTTTTTAACTTTTTCAGAATATTTCTTGTCTCAAACTGTTAACAACAGGGTGACTGGTTAGATGTGGACTTAATAATCTTAGAGGTCTTTTCCAACCTTAATGATTGTATGATTCTGTGATCCCTTGGTCTTGCCAGAGGCACCTCCCCTGTCACAAATGATATTTCATAAGCTGTGCCAAACAGCTGCAGAGCACTGTCATTATTCCAATGTCCATAAAAACAATCTGATTTTAAAAGTTAATATAGATAATCCTGTAGGAGAAAAAATGAACTGGAGAGTGACTAAGCAAATTCAAAGTCAAATGGATCTTTTCGGTGCAGAACCATCTTACACTGTCTCTAATTTAGATAAAATCTTCTATACTTATGGATCAATACTGTGTGGTTGTAGGGCTGCAAGAGCAATAGTGCTTCCTCGGGGATGGACAACACAGGCAGTTCAAAGCATTTCATGGCATTTCACCAGTGTTTCCTATAAAATAAGTATACTGCATTATATTTTATTGACAGAAAATAGCTAATTTGTGACAAAGCATCTGGCTCTTGATTTTATTAATCTGCAGGATGCCTAAACAAAGAAGCATATATATAACATTATGTCAAAAGGATAATTATTTCTGGAAGAGTATTGCTTATATATGAGACACACTGGTGTTCCACATAACAAGCAGTGGAATAATTGTCAAGACTGTACATAATCAGAAAGTATCTCAGAAGGGAATAAAAGTCAATAACTTTTCACTTGCTTCTTGAGAAAAAACTTTAGGCATACATACATACATATATGAAAATAACTGTTATATATCTATATATGTGCACTTCATCCTATCTTTAGTTACTTTTGTGCATTTAATAATAGCATTTCATGTTCTTTCAAGTTCCATTCAAGCAGTTAACAGACATTAACTGAAATCCAGGGTCTTACACCTGTCACTTTGATGACAGACAGTGGAGTGGAAATGGAGGACAAAAGAAGGGTCTGACAGCCAGAGAGGAGGGTGTCCCTGGGTGAGCAGTGTGCTGAGTCTGCCTGTGATCCCTCCCTAGTGCTGCCGCCTCTGAGAGTCTACTGCAGCTTTTGCAGTTTTCCTTGAAGCTTCCCTGCCTGAAGTCACAGTACTATATTGTGAGGAGGCCTTCATTGTCAAAGAGACCAGCCAGGATAAGGGTACACCAAAGGCTCAGGAAATAGAGTGTGAAGGAAGAAGTATCCTTTCTATTTAGAATATAATGAAGGATATTTCATAGATTTTATAGAATCACAGAAAGGCTTGGGCTGGAAGGCACCTTAAAGATCATCTAGTTCCCACCCCCAGTGACTTCTCCAAGTGTAGGGCTGTTATGACGTTTCTCTGAGCCAAACTGGCAGTCATGAATCTTGGGAAAGCACCAGCAATTTTCCCCTGGATCCAGGAACAGGCTCCAGACCCCACATTTTCTTCCCCATGATTTTCAGTCCAAGACTGTAGTTCTTGGATGATGATGCCTTCAAGTTCCTGTTGGATCAGTTCTGCTGATCCAAACAGGGAGTTTGGAATCAGTCTTTTAAATCTGTGCCTGTGGTGCTGGGGCACTGACTGCCAGTGTAAGCCAGCCCAGGGCACTGGCATTGGTGCTGAAAGAGCTCAGAGCTGTTTAACAAGCTGAGCTCTTTCAGCAGAGCTGTGGCACCCAGCTGAGTGAGAGTGAGCTCCCTGCTGAGACACCAGCTCCTTAAACTTCTTGCATAGTACTTTGCAAATGAACATCTGCCCCGCCTGAACCGTGTTCCAAAGTTTGCTTTGTCCTCCTGGAAGCAACCTGAAGCTACAGGGGCGAGGGGTGCAGCCAGAGCACCGCAGTCTTAAGCCAGGTGGTTGCTGATGAGCAACAGCAGCAAGGCAAGTCCAAACCTCAGGCTTAGGCCTAAATGGAAAGATAGATGTGTCGTGGAAAGCCAGGCCTGTCTGTGTTTGAAAGGTGAGGCTGCAACCCAGCTGGTGTAAGACACTGAACTGTGGGCAGGCTCTCTGATCACCCAGCATCTTGTATCCAGCTGCAGTGATGGAGTCAATTGGAATCAGTATAACATCCTTTCTTTGACAGATTTGAGGAAACTCCTTCTAAAAATACATGCAGCACACTCACATGAACCTCCTCCCCCTGCCAAGGCTATCCATGATCTCTGTAGCCAGTACATATAGCAGATGATTCCAGAGAGCCTATAGCTGTCCCAAACTTACATGTACACCTAAAGATGTAATTAGGCTAACAGACTATAAATTCAATATCAAAATAAATTAACAAACAAAAATCCCCAAGCAAACAAATAAATAAACCATTATGTAATTTATCATTGAATCATATTATTCTAATATATTATTTATTATTAATAATAAATAAACACATACATGTAAAACAGTTTATATAAATTAATACTATGTCCCACCTCAGCTGGGATAATGATATGAGAGTAATGCTTGTCAGTCAGCCAAAACCACTTTTAGGTGTGGATAGCAGGTATGATGTTTGCAGAGCAGATGCTGCTTATGTTGAGTGAAGCTGTCCCCAAGTGCCTCTACAGTACAGATGGGCACAAGCATCTGAATCAGTTGGGATTAGGACTGTATAATTTAGTACTGTGGAGAGATAAAAAAATTTTTAAGAGGCCTGTTAGTGAAGGGATAAATTGGAAGTGCTGCTAAAAAGCTTTGGGTTTTGCTTTCAAATACAGAGAAAGGACATTATAGAGAGAATTCACCTCTTAATCTCTCTCATTTAGTTACTGTTTTGTCAGCTGAGGTTGCCCGGTTATCCAGAGATCACATGCACATTCTTTCTGTTTGTAAAAGCTTTCCTTAAATAATGCAACCAGGTAATCAAGCCTCACTCCAGGATACAAAAATATTTATACTCATTTTTCTATGTTTCATAATTTTGCTAAAATTTAAGAGTTTATATTTAAGACTTTCACTGCCAAAATATGTGCACAATTTCTATTCTCTGAAACAATTTGCCTGTTTGCAAGAAAGAGGGGACAGCCTTGCTCAGGCAGAGCTTTAGGGCAGGACTGGAAAGCTGGGTGAGGAGCAGGGCTGGTGTCAGGATCTGTCCCTTACTTTCTCTGTGAAAATACCCCTGAAAGACTGAAGTTTCTGCTGACTAATTTAATTCTGTGTGCCGAATGCTCACTCTGTGTGTGTGTGTGTCCGTGGTGGAGAGGAAAATGGGAATGGGGAAGGGAAGGTTGGGATGAGGAAGTGGGAGGCAGGATGGAGCCTGGTGGGATGAGGGCGGGGCTCAGGTGCGGCCGAACCCGAGCCATGGAGAGTCACAAAGTGTCAGGAGGGCTAAACCTGGCCTGAGGAATAGAATAGCTCAGGGTGCAAGGGCAAAAATTCACTTACTGCCACTGTGGAGTGTAGTTCCTTTTGCTAAGAAACCAGAGTGGGCATTTGCCATTGTCGTCTTTGTGACACCTATGCAGAGGATTATTCCTGCCTCAGGGTCGTTTCAGGGCTGCAAGCATGAAACCTGGGAACTTCCTAGCCTTCTTCACTTCTCCTGAGGGTTTTCTTACAGCACCAGAAAGAGGTATAGGACTAGAAAAAAAAACCAGTTTTCAGCTTGCCTGTGCAAAGCTGACTTTACAATCCTGAATGGTAACAAGTGCAGTTTTGGGTTGCTTGCTCACCCTTCACACAGAGGGTTTTCCAAAGTGCTGTAGCTAGTTCGGGTACATGGGCTGGGGGATGGGTCACAGCTATGGGGAGAAACTTCCACCTCCAGGACCTCTGCGTTATTTACTGCAGGAACTGGGATTCTGTGTAGTCAATAAGACGGAACAAGAAGTCTTCTGGGATGGGCTGTTAAATATTGCCCTGGAGAACTTTCTTTTCCTTCTGATGTGCCAGAATTCCACTGGGATTTAAATCACATCACTTCTCTGACATTTCTCCCAGGTGATGCCTGTGTGTTCTTCAATTTCTGGATTTCTTATCTGAGCCCTTCAGTCTGACTTGTTGAAATGAAATGAGGAATGCTTGGGGTTTCCAATGGAGACCAGGAAACTCTGCATTGCTGTGGAGAAGTGTAGTGCAATGAAATGCCTAGTTCCCTAAGAAAATCAAACTATAAACTTTTAAAGTGAGTTAGCCCTGTTGACATTAATATTTCTGTGCCTCAAACCTCTATTTGTAGAATGGATGTAAGGAAGTTTTTTCATCTCACAGGACATTTCAGAGAACAAAGTCATTGTTCTTGAGAAAATGCTCATATGCTGAGAAGTGGTAAGGCGGTGGATAATTCTGTCTTACAATGGAATTTGAATAACTTATAATACGGGCAACATTGGTGGAAATAATGCAGGGACTTATTTTGTCATTCCCCCAGTGGGGAATGTCAGGTGAGCAGTGCTGCTCTGTCTATTCTGTGTAAAAAGGACAGGAGCGTGGTAGAGGGGATGGTTTATGCAGTTCAAAGATACCGCGTGATGGAAGGAAGCCAGGTTTGCAGGAGCACAGCCCTGCCTCAGCAGCTCCTTGCTTGGCACTGCCCCTGGGCTGTGGATGTGCTGCACAGCACAGCACCCAGTAAAAGGCACCAAAAGGAAGTGCAAGGAGGGTGACAGCAAAATGTTGTGTAGCAAAGCCAAATGTCCTCACCTACGGGTGCTCTCTGCACTGAAATTATTCTGCCCAAAGGTGCTCCAGCACTCAGAGCCAGCACTGTGGGAGCTCAGGTACCAGTGGAGACGCGCACATGCGGCAGGGTTGAGGCGGAGAATTAATTTGCAATTCAAATGTACTTACTGAGGTAGATAAATTTAATTATTTGGAGACATTCAAGCCAGGTTTCTGAGTGCCACGCTCATGTGTATTTGTCAAAAACGATCATTTGCTTCATTTACTCTGCAATGATTTTCATATTTTGAATTGTCACCTCAGCTCTTAAAGTTGTGATGTATGGCTGGCACTGAAATATCCGAGGAACTCCAGACAAAAGAGTAAGTGCTTGGGAACGTGGCCGAGGCTGTTCTTGCTCCAGTATGATGACGAGCAGGCTGCACTGCTTAGTGCTTGCCATCAGAGCTAATACACACCACCATCTGCCAGGTGTACATGGGGAGAAAGCCAGATTACCATCGTGCTGAGGTGTGTAACTGTGCAGAGGAGGCCAGGAACAAAAGCCATACATTACAGAAAATGAAGCCTCAGCACATGAATTCCCCATGAGGTAGTGAGAAAATCTCACTCACCTTATTTACCTCAGTGATTTCATTGAGGTGAACTTTCATGAGAAAGGCAGGAGAAAGCTCTGTTGGTCTGATGAAAGACACAGAAGGAGCATGCTTAAGACAGAGATGGCAATTGCAACTCTTTGGTAGGGCAAAAATGGAAAGAGATTTGGAATAGATGTGCAGCAAGATTTCTGAGAGAATACATTTAATTTTACTCTTTTTCAGATGCATCACTGTGAGCAGTACACAATTTTCAGCCCAGGCAGATCTGGCACAAGCATATTTTAGGTGCTTTTCAAGTGGAGTGGCACACTGCAGCTTCAGGCCCTTTGTTATTCATGATTAATGCATCCTGCTTTCTGTGTACGAGGAACCTCGAGCTGCACAGGTACATCACAGGTACATAAATGGGAAGAATTAAGAAAGGATTTTTCTCACAACCCTGGTGGCTGAAAAATACAGAAATTTTTCCTTCTTTTCACCTGACCTCATATCTTTGGTGAACTCCATTTGCTCCAAAATAAGAAACCTGCTTGTTTTGCATTTTGATGGATGATCTGCTTTACAACATGACATTTTATGACTAATATAGAGTATTTCTGGAAAGGGTCTTATTGTGCAAAGATATGCTTTTGCATCATAACTAAAAATATTGTGAGACGGTGTCCTTAAAAATAATAGTTATTCTATATTTTTATTATATCAAATTTGTTTTCTACCTGCTGTACATCATTGTGACACATACTTTTGTTAGAAGACCTCTAGAGGGAAATGCTAAGTTTTCTTCCTTCTATATTATGTGCTTAGATACCTTGACTTTTAAAAGGGAGACAAATCCTCCCTCTGCTTTAGGGCCTAGACACCGATATTTTTGTTTATATAGGTCACTCAGGAATATATCTGAATTTGTTCTGTTGCTTAGGTGTACAAAGCACACAGTATACAAAACTGTAAGTCACTCCCTCTGGCTAATCAACATGATTGTATATTATCTGTCTTCCCTTCCCAAATGAGACACACAGAGAAGCTTATGAGCTTGACGGTTCCCTATGGATCATCAAAGCTCTGGTATCTATACTGATGTCCAAATGAGGAATCATTAGGTTTTCGCAGAGGCAAAATAGTCTCAAAGACTTGAGCCTGTTAGATTTTAGAAGTACTTTTCAGCATTAGTGTTTCTGACTCAGGCTGATGCATGGGGCAATGTGCTCCTCCCCATGTCCCAGCAGGCAGGCAGGGAGACTGGCAGCTGCTGGGAGCTGTGCCTGCAGTGTCCCTGCTGTCCCCTCCTCGGTGTGCAGCACCGGAGCTCACGGGGTGGAAACCACCTATCTGGGAAGAGGTGAGGCTCCCCTCGGGCAGCGGTGTCACTGGAGTGGAACAGGACAAGGACAGCCTGGCAGCCTGACCACCACCACCAGAGGGCATGGGTTGGGCTCCCCTAGGAGCAGGGCTGGGGTCTGGTGCTGTGCTGTGTGCCCCTGGAACAGACCAAAACCCCACTAGAGATAAAATAATCTGTGAGATCTTGTACTGGCTTCTGTGAGACCGATGGAAAGGTAGGAAACAGACATCCCCACAAACTCCAGAAACCTTCTGACTACTTGCCATCCCTTCTGGATTGTCATGGCCCTCGTTGGCTCACTGTCTCTCCTGGTGACGTTGTGTCTGTGCTCATCCACAACCCTCCACTGCCACGATCACCTGGGTTTCAGGTCTGAAAGGAGACCTACTCACTCATTTGCTCCTGTGCTGATGACATTCAGGATTTGTCTAAACTGCCAAGAAATCTTTGAACAGGTTCCACTAGTGATGCATTTATCTAACTCTTACGTGACACTATTACTTCCTTGTCTGGCCCTTGTTTGCAGATGTCTCATCAGACCCATTGGGTGGATGGATGGAAACATCACTGGTCCAAGAAACATGGCCTCAGCATGATGATTCAAGCATTTGAGTACTCACTTTATGTGGTATGTTGTAAGTCTGAGATATTGAAATGATTGAGTCAGTTTGTGCTGCTCATAAATTTTTCAGTGTCTTTTGCAAAGGATGGGGGCGATGCCAGGCAGGCCTGAGTTGCAATTAAAGGAAACAGAAAATACCACTATTAATAGGTAGCAGAGAGGTGCTGGTTTACTAATTTATTTGATTTTCCTGTACCTCCAGTTTGCATTAGGTCCAATGAATTCATGAAATTTGAATGAGTTTACAATATTTTTTAGATAAGACCAGTCCTTGTGCAGAGAAAAAAAGAAATGTAAGATGTAGTATTCAATTATGCAAGAATAGGGAGAAAGTACAGAGCGGCTGACTCAAGGCAAATAGGCTGAATGTTGGACAATGCTGTGGTGCTGCCAATCTATGCTTTAATGATTATTTATTAAGAACAGACAACATGTGAGCTCTCCCTTATTGGCTTCTCTTCAGCTGGATGCCATTAATTCAGGAAGGCTACAATGGTGGCTTTGGGATAGACATATGTTAGAAAGTGTGTTAGAGGCTACAAAAAGATGGAGAAAAGGCGCAGGTATGGAAAGAGTATTGTATTTACCCTTTCTAGAATGAAAACAGCATGGATTTGAATGCTGCTGTTGCTATTGATTCTCGTTGACTTCATTGAGAGACACATGCAGTCAGGGATGTGGAGTTTGATTTTATGTGGCTAAACACTTAAGCAAAGCTGTCAGTGGCTTTTCAAGGCAAAAATTCAATTACTGGTATTTTGACTATCTATTTTCTCTGAATTATTTTAAGGTCTGGTAGCATCCTGCCTTTTCCCATACCCATGTTCATCTTCACTGTTACTTCCTTTCTACTGACAGCATCTCTATATTTTGCCTTCTTTTTCTGCTTTTTTCCCATTCCACTTATTTCTTTGACTTCCCCTCCCTTTCTGTTAATCTCATTTCTCTTTCTGCATGCTTCCTGTTCTTTCATTTGCCCCTTTTTATCTCCCCCATGGAAGCTCTCTCACTTTTATATTAATAGGCTAGCTACAAGCAGTCAGCAGTTTAAGCTGGCTTTTTACGGCAGTAAAGAGAATGAACCTTTCCATTTGTGAATTAAAATATTCTTGATATATTTGAATGACTTCTAGCAGTCTGAGATGGTGAAAGAGGAAATCTAAGGTGAGCTTCTGAGGAAGACTATTCTGCTATTCTGCAAAGGCAAATGCTGCAGTGTATATGGCATTCTGCATTCTGAAAATGTTAAAGAAGGAATTTGAAGGAGGTGGACACACAAAACTTCTAATACAGTGTGTCTCCTTGTCAAGTACCTCTAGCAACACAAATATTTCATTGTGTTCAGTTACCAAACCCCTTAACCGTCTGCACTGAAGTAATGAGAAAAGGTTTTGAACTGCCTCTGAATAATGTGATTATCAAAAGATCTGATTATATCTGGAAAAAACAACTGCAGTTCAAGCTTTCCCTCCTATTCAAAACTTGCTTGCTGAAGGACCTTGCCAGTTCTGTGTCATCATTTGGCATTCTCAGGGTTTTACACGACAGGAACAATGCCTGTTGTGTCTGTCTGGCATCCCTGAGCTTCATGACAGAGGTGAATTGAAAATCCTCCACAGAAGCGTTTAATTCTTTGTTCCAAGGAGCAGAAGGAGGTCCATGGACTGTGTCCAAAATGTCGGAGACTTCAAATATGGCAGCAATTTCCTTCATGTAGGAGCTATTAAAATGAGATTCAAAACTAAGGTCATAAGCCTTTGCCTACCTCTTGTGCATACCAAGAGCAAGCATACGTGTAACACACAGCTGGACTGAGTGACCCTGAAGGTATTTTCCAACCTAAAGTATTGCATGATTCTATGATAATGTTGACTAAGAACCACCAATGGAAGAGATAGAGAACATTAATGGCAGAAATGGGATGCCTGGAGGAGTGCTTCTTTTCTCCCCCTGGGAAATCTTGCTTCTCTTTAGTCAGTTAATTTGGAAAGTGGGAGCTCAAGAGGGTCCTTAATTTAGCTCTGGTAGTAATTCCCACTGGCCAGCCTAATGCAGATGCCCACATCAGATCCAGATGCTCAGATTAGGAGGTTAGCCCCCTCCATGGCATCAGTGGACTGACAGATATCCTGCAGAGCCTGTTGAAAGTGGGTCCTTAACTCATCTTAATGGACCCTTTGCCCTGAGGACAAGAGGAATTTGATGGGGCCCTTGCCACATGTAGGTGGTATGAAAACTGAGTCGGGGAGCAAAGCAATTGCAGTGAAAACACACTCACCGAAGGCAGTATTAATATGATTTTGAATAATGAATATGTGAGAGGAAACCAATTTGCTTTTAGATATCCCACAAACAGAAAAAATATCAGATAAATTATTCATTGTGAATTATTTGCATAGACCGATAGGAACTCATTAAACCCCGAAAGACTGATTTACAAGAAAGAAATGGAGAAAGTATTTAATCTGGTATTTCTTGTCTCCTAAGCTTCCAATAATTGTCTATCCAGAAAATTAATTTGTCTCTTTCTTCTGCTGTTATTCTGTACTTCACGGACCCTTCTTATTGAATGTTTTACAGTAGAGATTTTCTGTGAGCTAAAGAGCTTGGATTTCACAGATACATATTAAAGTGCATCAGGAAACAGTAGAAGACATCACATTTTCTCCACTTATTGTGTCTGAATTGCTACAAATTTTAAATTGCCGTACTTAGAAGTATTAGCTACAGATACATAAATCTCCCATTTTTTGAACACATCCCAGCCTCTACAGGTCAGGAATCCAACTTTTATGCTAAGTAACATGACAAGCAATTCAAGGTGCCTGTTTCTGAATACACAATCTGAGCCAATTTAAAGGGACATAACTTGGGGCTACCTAAATTGCTATACCATACTTTAGTTGGAAAACCCTGGGTTTTTGTAACAAAAGGGGCTGAATAAGTATCTAGGTTGTTTCAAGCAGTTTTTTTTTGTGTAACCTCTTCTTTAAACCCTGCTAAACATGGTCCCACAGCCAGCCTAGGCATATTCCCAGTGCATGCCTATTCTTGGAATTAGGATATACAAATTGACTTATATTTGCTGCAAATTAAACTGATTGTGCCTTGTCCCACCTTCAGGGGACACAAGAAACATTTGATACCTGTTCTTATATATCTTTTTCACACAGAAAATGTTACTGTGGTTCTCAAATTCATCTCTCCTAGAATAAGCAGGCTTTCCTGAAGAAAGTGCATTTTTCTGACTCCTCATTCTCATTTAATTCTGTACTCTTTCCAAGGGTCATGCCCACAGTGTTCAGCTGAAGATTCATCTCCTCTAAGGAGAACAGAAAAAAAAATGTCTTCCATGTCTTCTGTATGTGATTCTTTTAATAAATTGGGTAAGGATTAGATGTGGTAGCTTTGTAGCATTGCCACAGTTTTTATTCACTGTGAAGCAATGACCAAGTGCAATCTCTGATACTCTTCTGCAAAACTGCTGTTTAATCAGTTTTCCATACTTTGTGTTTGCACCACTGATTTCTCTTTCTCCCATGGACTTGGCTTTTCTGAATTTCTTATAGTTGATTTCACATCATTCTTTCTTTCAATGGTCTGAGTGTGTTTTGATGCTGTTCTCAGCCTTCAGAATTCTACAGTTCTTCCCAACTTAGGCAGACAGTGCTTTATTAATATATTTTTTTGTGCACTATCCCTGCTGGTAGTAGTGAAAACTTTGAATGGAGTTGGCCCTGAATAGCCCATGTGGGATCTCCCCCTCGTGTGTTTGCTAAGAGCACCACATGTGAGCATACACACACATGCAAATGCAGAGATGGATTTGAAATTTGACCCGATAATTCCTATTGTACCACAGTTACTCTGGGATTTGAACACAATTAAATTTCAGAAAAACTTCTCTTTTTTCAAAATAGTGCCATTTGACATTGTAATTGCTTTGTATTCAAAGCACAGACCAAAACTGCTACCACAAAAACCACTACGATTCTGCAACCATTGTAAAAATTAATGATATGCCCTCTCCACTCATTGTACTTACACTAAACTCACAGTACGTATTGTGTAAAAATTAGTAGCATGCTTGGCTTTTGTTCCCTCTGCAGTATTTTGGATATCTGTCATTAGATCATCTTTCTCCTTTTCTTGTGGTGTATTGAGGAAAGGAGAAAAATGATCATTTTGCCAGAATTGTGGATTGTTTTCCTTTGCCAGTGGAAGTCGTGTTGGCTTAGGCCATAGGGAATGGGCTGAGATCAGCCTTTTGCACAGGAATCTCTTATATGCATGTCTGTGAGATAAATGAGGATGAGAACAAGCAAGGAGAAAGAAGGAAGGAGGCATTGCAGGAGGGCAGGGTGCCAGAGAACCTTCCTCTGAAGAAAGACAGAGCTCTTGAAATGTGCATTGTCACTCCCAGAGGAGAAGGAGAAAGTCCTGCTGGAGGTCTGCAAAGCAGAGCCTTCGCGTGTTACAGAGACTTGTTGGGATAACCCATGGTCCTTGGGAAAGCTGTCAGGACCTGGTTCCCTGAGAAGCTGTGTCCCCTCACTGTTTTGACGGCATGCCAGGGATTTATCAGTTCTTCAACTTTAAGTGGAAGACCTTTTCCCCTTTCCTTTTGCCTCCAGACTTTGTAGCTGAGGGAGGAGCCCAGGAATTAGAAACCCTTTGGTATTTCATTACTGGCACATTGCTGGAAAAATGCAGCCCTTTAGGCAGTGACCCAGTTAAGCCTCCTACTTCTGCAGAATTTTGGTGTTCCCACCTGGGCAGCTCCTAGCAAGTACCTGGTGAGCCATTCCTTTTCTCTCCCACAATCTCTGGGAGGTTGTTTCCCTCTCCTTGCAGGTATATTTCAATTCAAACAAGAGCTGCATATTCCTTGCTAGTCATTGGTCATTGCCTGGTTCCCCAGGCACTGACCGAGTCATTGCCTTCCCATCAGCCTCAATGGGAAGTTGCATAATGCTGCAGAGACACAATGGAGAAAGGGGTATTTTTAAATGTGTGCTTAATTTTTATTTCTTTTAAACCTGTATAAATAAATACAAAATGACAAAGAGGTTCATGTTTACTAAACATTGCATTTGATTGTATGACATTACACAGTGTGTGTCACAATAGTTCAACTTGTAATTGTGTCCTTTTAGCTGTTGGTGCATAATTCTATAACTCGTAGGATACAATTAGTCCTGAAGCTGTATCCAGCCACCCTTTAGTGGAACCCCTGAGTACTTACAGTTGCAAGAGTGTATTAGGGGAGCACTTGAGTCAACTGGCCAAAATTGGGGAATTTCATGAGAGAGGCCTGGCATAGCAAAAGGAGAAGGTAATGGGAGGTGTAGGATACATTCTTGAGAAAAGAAAAAGTAATAAAGGTTCGGAGCATTTTTATTTCTGGTTTTTGTCTCCTTAATGGTTAACAGAAACATACTGGAATTAACCAAAATCAGCAGAAAGAACAGGCTCATTTAGGAATATGATTTTTTTCATGCTCACTGAGAGCAGGCAAATGGACAAACCTTGCATGATCAGTTTTTACCTGATGAGCTGGTTCATATTTGAAAAGGGTAAAAATATACTCAACCACTTGATGAAATGCTGATTCTCCAAACCACTTACCATCCTCACCCATTGAAGGTCAACTGCCAAGGTTTATAGACATTCTCTGGTCATGATTCGCTTGCTTGCTTCTTTAAATTGCACTCCATGTGCTTTTTCACATTCATTCTCTCATTCATTCTCTTCAAAAGGCTTGAATAGAGCTACTTTACCTTCACATTTTGAGCTTATAAAAGTATTTGCTGCAAACAATTTTTCAATTGTTTGGCCTGTTTAAAGCAAATTGTTATCACATGGGTTAGAATTTTGTATAGATTTTTCCCATTATTCTGTGAAATACATATACTTTAAAAGTATTTTAAGAGTGGGGGTAGCTATAAAGGATGACCTTTGACTACTTGAGATCTATGCTGGCCACCTGATTATGGTTTATATTTGGTCAATGGCTGAATGTATATTAATGATAACTATGTCTAAAAAATCAGTTACAGATTTGAATGGAGTGTGAAAGCCATGGATCTGGTGACCTTACAAATGAGCTATAGCAAGAAGTTAAACACCATAGAAAGGTTTTTTTGACAATCTTTCCCTGACTTTATTTTTGTTGCATCAGGAGATTTTTGGCAACATTTAGCCGATTATGTATTCAAATCCATGTTTCCATAGAAGTGCAATGTTTGCTATTGTTTGTATTTGCTACTGCCTTGATATCTTTTCTCAGCTCACATCTGGCTTCTCTCCTGAACAGAAGGCTTTGTATATGATTTTATATGCTTTGAGTTTTTCAGACTTGAAGACTTCTCCTTTCAGAACAAAGGTAAAAATGTGAACTTTCTTTAAAAAAAGAAAACTCAGTCTTTTCTGCTGAAAAATTTCAAATCCAGCAACTCTATTCACCTCTCCTCTCCTTCCCAATGCTTTATTTCCACTGGACAACATGGTTTCAATACAGCGATTATACTTTGCTTGGAGTATACTGAAAATCCATAGTTCTTCCTGGCTTGTGAGTGGAAGAGTGAGCACCTTTTAAAAATTTGGTACTGGAAAATGAGGCTCACAAAATTATTGGCAAATGATCCTCACAAAACTAGCTGCCACTTAACTGAAATGATGGGACTTTTGCTTGCTTTCCAGCTCTCTCCTTCCTGCTGTGGCCACCTTCATTTCCAGATGTGCTAACAGAGAATAGAGATGGCAGGTTTGGAAACCTCTGGGGCAAATAGAAGAGTTCATATTTAAAAAGATTTGTTTATTCTGAACAAAGTCTTTTTCACCAAAAAGGTATCTCAGTGAAACTTGCAATATGAGTGTCAGAGGGGCTGTGTGGCATGAAGCCAAAGGCTGAGGGCTACTAAGATTTGGGAAGCACAAGCGTAATGATGCCTGGACAGCATTCATAGCACATCTACTGCTCAGGGAACCCGCACTGTACCACAGAGGACAATTTTTCTTATAAGCTTTTAAAGTACATTAGAAATTGGAATGCTTTCTTTTGCACAGCTGTCTGATACAGGAGGAATGACGCTTTGCCTTGCCATGGCTCAGGTATGGGTCTCCTGTGCTGGTCTGTGCTCGCCTCTGTGTCTCAGGTCCTTTACCACTCAGACACTCTCAGAGGGATCATCTGCCTTGACAGCAGACTGACGAAATGAAACTCAGCCTTTGGCTTCCAGGGGAAGGGGAGAACTGTTTTCCGGAATGTGCCGGGTGGTGCTTTAGCCAAATGTTATTAGATGTAACTCCTGAGAAGTCTGTGAAGAGGTGCTGATGAACAAAAAGAGTAAGCACTTCATTAAAGTATTTTTCACACAATTTTTCCATTTCTCCCCTATCCAAGTTCCACACTTTAAAGCTCTGCTTGTTGTAGTTGTCAATAATTTAAAACTCTTACCTTATTTTTGATCTGATGCTGAAACAGACCCCCTGAAGAGCTCTCCATGACTGTGAGTACATTTAAGAGGTTTTCTGTCCAGGTTTTCAGGGATTTCTTTCAATAAATCTAGGCATTTCTCATCTGAGTTGCTTTTTTTTTGTCTCCCTTGACTTTACAGTTTCCAATATGTATTTGTCATTTCTACCTGTGAAATGTTCTCTATGAATTTATTATTTGCTTCTCACTTCAAATATTTTGTATTCTGAGATTCTGGCTTTGAAGCATATGCTGGGCAAAAAAAGGAATAAAAAGGAACTCACCAATGTTAGCAATCTTATCCGTAATTCTGAAGTCACATATCACTGCTCCACATTTCCTCTTTCTAAGCAAAATTCTTTAAATAGTTTTCTGTAAATTATACTCTTCAGGTTTGGTATCACCACTGACTGTGAGGCAAGAACTCTTCCTTTGATGGAGAGGTTTGGAAAGTGCTGAATGAGCAGGTTAATTGATAGTCTTTCTCTCTCTCCTCTCCCTATTTCTGCAAATTCCATATAATAAATCTTCTGTATAAACATCCTCACAGATGGTGATAGTAAATATAATATGATGTCCTGACAGTGAGCTTTGGATGCTTCTCCTTGCTAGATCTAATAATGTTATGTCACTTGTGTATATCAGAGGCATGGCAGGTCAGCAAATTGTTGTTGGTTGTCCTGTGACAGTGGTTGTAGCCACCCTTCCAGTAAGATGTTGACAGAAAGGCTCCCATGAGAGGGGCTAATGAGCAGGAATAATCCTGAAATTATAATGTGGCCCCTGCCTCTGGAGCCAACACCAGGACGTGCTTGGCAGGACCCCACCTCTCTTGCGAAGAGGGGTACAATACAGAGGTGGGTAAAACTGCCAATAGACAGGTTTGAAACAGCCTGCAGTAGTATGCAGAGAGGAAAGAAAAGAGAAATTCAATTGCAGATGGATGTCCTTGAATCAGGAATCACCTTAACAGAGCTGGAATTTCCCACTTCTTGCTGTAGGTTATGTGCCTGAGGGCTCATTTTATCCAGAGAGAAGATTGATCGCATCTTCAAAAGAAAAGAAAAGAAATCCTTCCAACACACAAGTGTTTTGTCAGGAAGGTATGGCTATTTCAGAACATTAAAGTCAGCTGCTCTTCTCTAACTTAGAGCTACAGTAAAATAGTGAGGGTCAATTTGTTATTTTTAAGTAACTTATGAGCCAGAATCCGTGACCAATCTCTTTTTCTGTATGATACTGTTTATATATCATGTTAAATTCTCCAGCTCTGGGTTCCAGATTAGATTATGAATGATATCCTCATTTTATTCCAAAACAATGAAGTACTGAATCTATATTTGAAATCATATAATTAGGCAGCTGTGATTTTTAATTTTCCTTGTATGGACAGGTCCTGTCTTTTATTAAACAGCCTTAATGTACATTACAGCTGCCACTCTTACATATGTTCATATGATATTTCTCAGTCTCATACTAGCTTAGACCTTCCTTCCCTTTGCAATTCAGAGGTTTTTATATAATTTCTTTCTCATCCTCCTGACACAATAAAACCTGAGTTTTATTGACAGCTCTGCATTTCTGCAGCCAGTTTCTTTGTTCCTTAACTCCTTACCAAACTTCTCTATTGCTCCTCCCCTGCTGATCCATTACTAATCTCAGCACAGATAAACTATTCTTCCTACCAGCTTTCAACTACATTTTGAGGTTGGCTTTTCCTCCTCTCTATACAGAGCCAACTTGTGTTGGGCGTATAAGAAATACATAATTGGTATGGGGGTGTATGCACTATATATACATTAGTGGGGCATCTCATTTTCCTGAATATAGCTGACAAATAAAAAAATCATTTTTACTTGTAGCATCAGGGAACAGATTGCTTATTATGAAATGTAATCAGTATGTGAAGGCATATTTTTTACAAATTGTGTTTTCTGGCATCAATTTGTTTGTATACATTTAAAATTTTGTTTCCAGCAAACTTCACCTGTGCAAATTGGTAATTTCTAAGAAGATAAATGTCAGTTCTGCTCAAAAGTGTGCCTCCTCACAGAACAGAGCATATTTCAGAGGATTCAATGTGGCCAAAAGGAAACAGAATGGAATATTCTGCATTAATATATAACATATGCTATATAGAGTTTGGATACTCAGTTAAGGCCTTTAACATGATTCTTACATCTCTCATACGTATAAATTTTCATGTGGACTTTTTTCTCTGCTGATGGACTGTTGGATGCCTTATTCCCTGGTTCTTCCTAGCTAGTGCTTGGCATATATTTCAGTTACATTCTGCCAGTAAACTCAAGTCAGCAAAAAAAATCCTATTCTTCTCAATGAATTTGATATTGCCATTAACCTTTACAAGTTTAAGTGATATTTACAGGATGAATGTAAACATGAGCACACTTCACTGTTTTGGGTCCACAATCCTGCCTCGTTTCTGTGTGCAAATCAGTTGCATAAATAAGGAAATGTGGTATTTGGGAGTGAAAGTATTCTGATTTGTATGCAGCAGTGTAAGAATTGCATGTGGAATTCAGACACGCTGCTCACGAACATTTGTTGGGCTGAACTGTATTCCTTGATAAGCTAAAAATCAGATTTAACATGCCTTTATTTTGAAGGTATATGTACAGATGAACTTTCAGAATGCAATGTGCTGATTACACATTTGGAAAGCCTGAATTTTGTAAATTAGATTGGTGGAGATTTGCACAAAGGAGCTATTGCTTACACCAATGAGGAACATCAGCCTGGTAAGGGGGTTTTGCATTTTGAGTTCCTGTGTGATGCTTAGACATAGTCTCTCTTACATTACACTAGCAACTAGAAAAATTGGTATAGTTTGAGTTTCAGTTTCAGAATTTTTGTCAACAGTGCTTCTGGATTCTGAATTTAAGGCGATGAGAGAAAGAATGACTAAAAGGGACAAGGCCAGGAGCTGTGAATCGCCTTTAAATTGCAGACGAAACTTCCCATTAAACGGAAGTAGCTGAAAACCCTTGGTGGCCAAAACCACCAAACCCCTGCTACTTATTGCAGTGATTTGGGATTGGATCTGACTCACCTGCTTTTTACAGTAAAGAGAGATCTCATTTATTCAGTTAGGTGTGACAGAACACCTGTAGCTGACACCCTCATCCCCTGGTGGGGTGGTTTGCTTCTGCTTTGGAGCAGTTGCTCCAAGTGGGCCTGTAGGGATGCTGTTCCCCTTCTCCAAAACATTAGTTCTTTTCTTTTCACTTATTTTCCCTTAGGAAAGAACTGTAAATGGGTTATCTGCTTGAGCATGGGAAGAAGATGATTGAGCACAGTCATCAGAAGATCCTGGAGCAGCAGCTGAGGTTCTGCTGGTGGGAGAGGTGTGTCTCCCAGTGATTATGGGGCTTCTAAGTTTGTGGATGGGAAGATCTTGGTAAGAAGACTTTTGATAGTAATAATTCTGTTCAATTGCAATACTTCTGTTCAACAGTAATACTTCAGGTCTACCAACCTACCAGATCTCAGGTCTGGTTCTTGTTTAAGGAAATAACCTGTAGTTTTTGATCAGATCAGTTTCAGATTTTTGCCTTAGCTGCTGGTTTGCCAACCGAGTCTGGGGTTCTGCTGCTGGATTATCTAGAACACCCCCAAAAAAGCACTTAGATCTCAATAACATGGAAATGAATAGATGTGAAGTGGTTTTCCCTGTGCTTGCTGCTGAGCAGTTTCAGCCTGGAACAAGAGGGTTTCCTGGAGAAGCAGCATGCCCATCATCCTGGGGACATCACTGGCTCAGTGCTGAGCAGGTGCCCCTGAACTACTCCACCCCCCTCTCTGTTGGGACTTGGAGAGCATGCTCATCCTGACTATTTGGGTTAGACCAGGAAAATCAGTTTGTTGCATTGGTGATGGCATGGGACTTCTGTAGAAGTTTGGGAGCACAGGAAGCAAAGAGAGAGACAGCCATTTTATTTTAGGCTTATGCTATACATTGAGATTCATTATACAATTTTTTTCCCCTAAATTAATACAAAAATATTAAAAATAGGTTAAAAAAAGCCTAAACGAAAACCCCTGACATCTTGCAAGCCATTTATTTGATGCACAGATTAAGACTTCTTGGAGCTTAAATAATCTATAATTGTTTCTGCCGATCTTTTTTGTTGTTGTTGTTGATTTTCCCCAAAAATTAAAAAAAGGTAATGACTTGCAGAATGCCAACGACATCAGAACAATTTGTGCCTGAGAAGCGGCTGCCCCAGGCAGGCGCACGTGATGCTGAGGTGCCCTCTCTCCAGGCAGGAAGCTGTGCCAGGACAACAGGGCAAGGGGTGGCATGTCAGGGCACACCATTCTGCTCCAACCCACGCACCATGGACAGGAATTTATGTTCAAATGCCCTACTGGGATACTTTTGCTATCTCTTTCTCAAAAAAACCCCAACCAAACAAGAAATCCGCCATTGGAGCGGATGGGTTTCACAAGGGCTTCCTGGGGGCTCAACCCCCACCCCAATTTGGAGCTAAAGCTTCTCCCTGTTCTCTAATAAGATTGGGGAGGAGGGGATAAGGTTGTCCTCCCCACAGCACTGAGCTGGGGTCACTGGGGGTGCCCTGCAGTGATGGAGTAGTGCCTGGCCATGGGTGGAAGATGCTTCCTACCTTTGGGAAGGGGAAGGGGCTCTCCTCCCTCCCCGCCTCCTTCCCATCAGACTTGTGTGTACCCCAGGAAGGCTTACTTATTTCACAATATTTATAAGAAAATAAATAACAAGTACTTTTAGTGATACATGTAGGGATAAAGCCATGGAAGAAATACTTTGTCCCTACATAGCTAAATTGTACAATCTGATTTTTATGGATCAGGGTTTTAACATGTGCAAAGGCAGGGGAGGAAAAGGCTCTGGGTAATTCTTTCTAACCAAGAGCTTCCAGAAAGTGGTTTCCTACAGGGCTTGTGCCTTATCACGCAAGCACTGGTTCAGCAAAACCCTCCAGCTGTGCTGCCACTGTGTGAGAATCATGAGGAGCTGCTCCTGCACAGGAGGTGATGCTCTCTGCAGGCTGCACACCCCAGGAACCCCCAAGCAGGGCTGTGGGAGGGGGACAAGGGAAATGGCACCGACACAGCCCCTGGTCTGGCATCCCCGGTGCTGTCCCTGCCCCTCCCACACTCCCATCCTGCTGACAGTTCCCAACCATGCCAGAGGAGCTACTGCAACTGGAGTCCACAGCAAACCCAGAGCTGACTCCTATTAACTCGGCTTCCCTTCCCTAGGTCTCCCTGAACATGCTGTTTACTACCCAAATTAACAAACTAGGAAAAACACCACTTTCTGCTAAATTTTGAAGTCACCAGGCCTTCTCCCACAACCCACTTGCTTTGCTGGCTGTCTCTGTTTTTCTGTCTTCCTTCTGGACTCCCCTGATCTCTGCCCAGTTATGCCACCACTTAGTTTTGTTTTCCCTCTGAATAAAAATGAAGGTGTTGGCTGATGTGGGATTTCATGGCTCACAGGAGGACAGTCAGCCTAGAAAAGAACATTTAAAAGTACACCTTTCAATTTACAGTACATGTTTTACCTGAATTCAGCGCTGGCTCAGAAGGCTTCTGAGAGCAGATGTGAATCCTCTTGTGACTCAACATAACCTCAGGCCACTTTGGTACTGTATTCCCTCCAGGTTCATGCAGTTGACCATGATAAGTGTATTTGCTTGTCTTTGGAAAAGAAGCTCTTTTTCTTTGACAGACAGGTTTTTCTCAACATTTCGAGCTCTAACTTTAATCTAACTAGAACACTTCCACATTTCTGCTTTGGGTAGAAAATTCTGTCTTCATCAATTAATTTTTATGGCATAGTTATTCCAGCAATAACAAATTTTCTTTCCTTATGTCTTTCTCCAGTTAGAGTAATTGTAAATTGAAAGTGGACTTGTGCTAACACAACACCAGAAGTTATATTACAAGAAAACTGGATTGATCTTGAGGGTCATATGCATGTAGGTTGGCTCTTTCTCCCCATGCTTACCCTGTAGTAAAAATATACTATACACCATACCTTACTGTATGGGAATTTTCATGTTTGTAGAAGATACATGTGCTCAGTGAGCCATAGTCCTACATAGTCTTGTTAGCCTTAGCTAAAACTTTCACTGTTAGATTTTAGTCAGTGCCTGACAGTGTATAATACTCTGTTCTACTCACTGAATGTATAAAAAATTGGATCATCTATATTGCAAACAAAACCACAGTGATACCTGGGCTAAAAACCCACTTAAGAGTATGACAAAAATCTGCTTAAGCCTAGGTAGTCTTCCAAACTGGAGGTTCACCAGTTAAGGTAAAATCTTATGCACAGTTAGTTAGCCACTGTGAGTGCTTTGGACTGAGAACAGAGCACTGCATCTGCACCTACCAATCAATTGGTGCAGGGAGGTCCATCGACTTTGGTGAAGATAATTGCTCCAGAGGAAAAAGTTGAAGGGAAGAAGGCCAAAGTGGCTTAGCATAGTCTGAAACCTTGAGAACATGGTTCATGTTGAGGTATTCAAGCTACCTGCAGAGAAGGAGCATTTGGTGCATCCCTCAGACACATCAGGATTCAGGTGGAAGTCTCATGGACCTGGGCTGAGTGCACCTTGGACACTTCCATGGCTGCACCTTGCCAACCCTGGAGGTGGGGAACAGAATGGCAGCTTGATGTGAAACACAGTGTAAAATGCATGTAAGTTGGTTTTGGCTCTGTTCTAGCTTTTCTCTCTTTTGGGGATGCTCCTGTCTCCTACCTGTCCTATCCCTGTGTGGAGAGGGGCACAGCTCCTCTTCTCCATCCCCGTCTTGGGTGGCTAGGAGGAGTTACTGGTTACTGCAGAGGGTAACATGGCACTGCTAGGAGAGGAATCTGCCCTTAAAACGACTTTTAGAAATGGGCTGGACAAACATCCTTCAGAAATTATTTAAATGTTGTTGGTTCTGCCCTGGGGGCAGGGCGTGGACTGCATGACTTCTCACCCTGCCTTCTTGGACAAGCCTCTTCTGCACCATTTTGTCGCAGGAATGCCTCCACATCCTTTTTCTGACAAGTTTGGAGATAGAGAAGTAATTTTATCCCTGGTTTTATCACCTTTCTTGAGGATCTCTGAAGGCCTCACATGGTGAGATTTAATAAGAGATCTGTGAAACTACAAGCTTGTCTTTGGACATCTCTTTAAAGACGCTCCTGTCTATGCATTGCAATTAGATGTAAGGAGGTTTATGGTAACTATCTTGGTGTTTGCAAGTGATAGCATGAGGGATAGCAGAGGTGTAAAATCAGTTTGCAACGTACTCCTCTTGGCAGTGTACAAACAACCTCTTTGACACATGTTCCATTCCCAAGTGTCCCACAAGTCAGTAGATTACTGCAGAGGAATTGCCACTCCTCTGTAACTCTCAGCTAATTTGCTAATGCCCTCCGAAGTTTAAAAGCCACTGCAGCTGCCTGTCGAACAGCCAGGGGACAGGGTGACTGGTATTTGAACAACATACTGACAATCACAGAAAATCTACAGTGAAGAATATTTAAGGAATATTTTTTGGCTGGAAAACATAGCCCCAAGCCTGAGTCTAAAGAAAACAGGGGAAACAGATCTTTTTCCTAGCCTTACATTCATTTGGCTGTCTTCAAGGTGTCTGCCTGTGTTCTGCCAAGGCTGAAGTTGTTGTTACAGCTTCCCAGCTGCTACCAAAGCAACTGTTGTTTACTTAAGCAAAGAGCCTGTGCATTCCTGGACACAGCTTCCTTTCTTCTGGTCAGGGAAGGGACTTATCCAGGGGAAAGTAAATGTTGCCAGCTGCACTGCTGACTTGTTTTGCTAGCGAGAATGTAACATTTTGCTTCAGGGCAAAATATCTGGTTATCTTATTTTCTGCTAGGAAGGATGCTTCAGAAGTATCTCTTTGCTTGAAAATGAATAGTCAGTAGGTGGCATTTGCAGGTTTTGTACAGGGCATCTGGGGGTCACTGGGATTTGGATGCTAAAGAGACGTTTCATGCCATGAAGCACATCCTGGGTTTGTGACCACAGACGTCCCAGTGACTGTACAGGTACCACAGGCAGCCTCCCGAGCCACGGTGCTCCCAGTGCTCCAAGCCCCATGGCTCTTGCAATACCCCTTCCCCTCCAGATACTGTCTTTGAAGCAAACTTTGTGCCAAATGCTGAAAACTTTTTAAGTACTCTTAGTTTCCAGAGGAGCTGCAAAAGGGAGTCTGGTTGGAATACATTCATGTTGCATGGCAAAGCAACAGTCCGTATGAAACCACCTGACACAGCAGCCAGCTTCCTGCTACTGGGTTTTCACAGGCAATGTATGGTCAGAATACTCTCAGCAAAACCTACAGAATTGGCTTACATATCCCCACTGGGGTTCAACCACATGATAAAACCTTACAGTAATGAGCCTGTTGCTCTTAAGGGTGGAGGGGGCGGAGGAGGGTAGAGATGCTGCTTTATCTGTATTACTCCACATCACAGATGCTGACAGAATTATTGATTTAGAACTCACGGCTCCAAAAATACTCAGTAATGTAATCTTTTTAAGTTGGGTTGGGTTTTTTGGGGTTTTTTTTTCCCTCTCAGAAGTGATGTTTTCAATAGGCCCCTTAGACACGGGCTCTTTGGGGACATTGTTAAACTTGCTGCTGCTAAACCACAGTCCCAACCTTGAGTTTGTTCCACACAACTCTTACTGTCTACTGTCTCCTGGAAGAGCCCATAGCTGCAAGGTCTATTGCTTTACAGGTACTCTAGGAAGATTGAGGGATTAAGTTATACATTATGTAAAACTACCCACTAATCCTCTTAGTGTGCATTACCAGTGAATGGCCTGAAATAGGCTCTCACTAAAAGAGCCCTAACATTCACTTTCTTGATGATATTTTAGTATTTGAGGTTTGTATCATGGATTTTGGTGCTGAAATATTCAGTACACCATCTTCTGTCTGCTGCTAGATCTACTCACATGTCTTAGTAGAGTGCTAACAAAATTACAGTTGGTAAAGCAGATTACATGTTTAACTAGTAGCGAGATGTACAAAATAGAATTATATATTTTCTAGAGTGACAGAGTCACATGGATTTTTTTGTTCTTTTTTTGTTTTTATAAGAAAAAGAAACAGCTATAAAACCATGATTAAAAATGTTACAAGGGATGATTTCCATTTTAAAATAATGATACTTTTAGGAAAAAAAAAGTGATTCATAACATAAAAGTGTTTGGAAAGCACTTGGTTGTTGTGTACTGCCTTCTTTCCCAGTACAGTTTGCTATCTTTTATATAGTCTTGCATAAATGTTTAGATTAGGGGAGAAAAGAAAAATTAAATGTGATGGCAAAGACTTATAAGAGCTGACTCACTGACTTGAGTTATTGCTGTGCAGAAAGTTTGTAAAGCCTTTACATCCAGCGAACATTTAGTGCTACTTCAGCCTTGACAGTTGACCTTTCAACATGATTTGGTTTAGCCACAATAATTGCAGCATCTGCAGTACAGGCAATGCAGACAGCTGCTTAAGAACCCAACTTCTTCCATTAGATCTTACTTCATGCATCTGAAGTTTAACCTCTCTTTGCATGGGTGTGCAAATTCTCCCATATTATAGGAGTTATAGGAACTGAGCAAGGTACAATACCCTGGCTCTTTTTATTTTTTAAATTTATTTTAATTTTCTCCCATAATTTTGAATATTCCTGGATTTAGCTTAAAGGAGGGAGGGGAAAAGCTCCAGTCTCCTTCCTGTCCCCACACATTTAGTCAGTATACTGGTTTCTTTTTTTTTCCTCAGTAAGATCTAGTGTAAAAAAGCAACCAACAAATCAAGTTAGACTGTTGTAATTTGGTCAACCACTCGGGTGCTATCCATATCCACCATTTCAACACACTCTATTTCCTCACGGTTTTCAGGATTCTTCTTCTCTTTCCTCTTCTTCTTGGAGGGTGGCAGGAAAGTCAGTATCACAGGTAAAATGGCAAAGCAGTGAAAGAAGGTGACTAATGCTATTAAAAACAAGCACCTGAACAGTGTACGGGTCAGATTTGAAGGCACAGCTGCAAGAGGAATCAGACCAACAATATAGCAGAGGTAGCTCTGCAAAATAGCTACCCCATGCACTTCCAGGGCATTTTTCACCCATTTAGTTCTTGTGAACTCTTTGCCCAGGACAAAGGTTGATAACAGTGGAGCACAGTTGTCAATCGTATAATTAATTCCGTAAATTAAGCACAACACAGAAATACAATCTAGTTCCACTTTCCACAAGGTCATAAAACCTATAACTCCAAATTCAACCGAGGCAACAGTTAGAGTGAGCCAGACATTGATCAGAGAGTCTGCCACCAGGAATGCAGAGAAGAAAAGCAGAAATAAAGCACTAATGCAGGAGTTTTGTAAGGGAGCTCCCACTGAAGAGGCATAACGATCCATGTACACAAATGATGGATTGAAAACGATGAATTTCACCTTGGAGGTGAGAGAGAGCTTCCTCAGGGTCTCCAGGAGGTCATAAAGTTCTTCCCTCTTGGTTTCCATTGTCTTGGCCACCAAGAACATCCTGGAGGCCACAACATCAACTTCATTGTTGTATTTCTTGGAAAAGATGATATCCTCTGAAAAATGGGCAAACTGAGGGGTCTTCAGGAAGGAGTTCCTCAACATATCTGTGAAATTCTTCTTCGGCAATCCAGTAGATATGTTGAGTTTCCTAAGGTAATTTAAGTAGCTTTCGAACCAAGATATCCTCACAAAGCCCTTGGTATACTCCAACACGTCCTCCTGGACACTGGTGTTCCAGTACTCGATTGACTCGTAGATGTAGAACCCAATGACCGGGCTGTAGTTACTGAAATACTTCTGCTGGGCAGTTGTGTACTCAATGGTCCGAGTCGCAGTCGCTACGATGTTGCTCAGGTCTGACCCCTCACTGACCTGCAGGTAGCCCATTAAGGCAAAGGAAATATAAACAAGGTAAAAGAGAACTACAAAAGGCTTGACGTAAGTGTTTGTTATCCAGTCACAATAATAGCGTTTCAGGAACCACACCAAAAGATGACTCTCGTAAGTGTTCGTTTCCTCTGAATCATCCGTGTCCTCACTAAATCTGGCTGTCAGAAGAAACCTATACCATGCAGGCTTCTCTTGCAATACCTCTGGCTTTGGTACCTTTCTGCAGAAGATACTATGCTGGTAATTGTTTTCTATGTAGCCAGTAAACACCAGGCTGGAACCATAAAAGGAGAGTACATAGAGGTAGTTGAAGAAAATTGCAATACAGGAATTGCAGCAGAAAATCCTGGCTGCTTCAATGTTAGTGAAGGGACTGGCACCTATTCCAAAAGTGACCAGGTACATGGCAGTGGTGAGAGAAAACGAGAGCATGGAGTCTGCAAATACAGCTGCAGTCCTCTCTTTAACGTGTTGGTCTTCTCTAGTTTTTCTCCAGGAGGACAACATTTCAAAAGTCCCATACAACCCATGACCTACAACAGAGAACAAAGGTAGTGTTTAAAGTATTCAAATCCCGAATTACACAGAAAAGCATAATGTGGACATGCTAAAAGGCTCAAAGGAGACACAGCTGGATGCTACCAGTGCTTGAAGGAAACATCCTGCAGAAGAGAAAAATTATTACGGAGGTTTAAACCACAGAAGCAAGTTTGCTGCCTGCCTAGCAAACCTTAGTCCCAGAGCTTGAGGAGAGTTCTGCACTGCTGGCACAGGATTCATGGGTTAAAGAAGTAGGATCTTTTTACTCTGCTTGGCTGTTTCGTTTCATTATTTCCGAGTGCCTGTGATGGAAGATGCTTTCAAATTAGTTTTTCCTGGTGATGGTATCTGACCTGTGGTGAAAACAAAGAAATACGACCTTGAAGTGCCTATGCTGGAAGCAGAGCATTAGTTGGCTGCTTTGTAGAAAATCTGTAAAAAATGAAATTTTCACATAAACTCAAAATTATCAATTAAATAAGTTACTGATTTCTCCACTTCCTGTACAAATTTTCTGTCAGGAAAAAGAAATCCTAGAAATGAAACAAACAAATAAAAGCACAAATAAGTTTTAGAGAAGGAGAGTGGTAAAACTGATATGGAGCTGCATAAGGCATTGGTCTTCTTTTTATATCTAAGAGCTTAAAAAACCAAAAACAGCCCTATATTTCTTGGCAATGTATACATTTGTAGTGTATTTAATCAACTCTTAAAAAAGGATATATCATTCATAAAAGGAAAAGAAAACCTGTTGACCCAAAATCCTGTGTTTAACCTCCAAGTGCAGGTAAATCGAGACAAGTGCAAGCTTTCATTTTAATTCCTGGTTGGTCATCTTCTCCTTACAGTTTCTATGTTGTGAAGATGCATTTGGAGGACACAGACCTCTGCTCTCTGGTAGTGAACCTGAGCTGAGAATGCAGCCATTGACCATCTACCAGGTGAGAGGAACTGAAGTAAACGTTGTTTGACCATTTACACAGAGATAAACGGAACATAGTCTTTGCATCACACCTAAAATATGAGATGGCAATATTTTCTCATAATAATTCATTATAACATTCATCTTTATTTAAGATATC
The DNA here is from genome assembly GCA_013400315.1 of Bombycilla garrulus. Lineage (NCBI taxonomy): Eukaryota > Metazoa > Chordata > Aves > Passeriformes > Bombycillidae > Bombycilla > Bombycilla garrulus. The sequence goes on along the minus strand of VXBU01017977.1, from coordinate 227,955 downwards.
TTTTCCATATAATTTCAGCCTCTTTGCTGCCTTTTAATTCCTCCTCCTCCTTATTCTTTTGCTGATTTTGCTGTCACTTGTGGGCTTCTCTAGCCTGCTCTTGGATTATCTCCAGAAATTCCCAAAAGTCAGTCCACTGTGTTTTGCTCTTACCCATCTTCTCTGACAGTATTAGATAAAATGATCAGTGCTAAATTAGTTGCTGATAACGCTGAAGTGCAATCACTGAACTTTTCAAGATGATGTTCCAGTCAGGAAGGTCAAGGTAATTCACAGATCTCTCTTAGAGTTTCAGGCTGTCTGCAGAATACCAAAATTGCTGTATCAGCTCTGTTCTCTCCACCTGTAGGCAATTATCACTTTTGCTACAAGGGCTATAAATACCAGTCAAGAAACCCCAAGCAAATGAGGTGTTTTGAAGAACTGGAACACAGCAAGATATATTAGGGATGTTGGAACTAGATGATCTTGAAGGTCCCTTCCAGCCCAAACCATTCTATGATGCTGTGAGTCTATAACCATGTTTACTCTTAAATGCCTCATACAGGATAAGTATTTAATTAACTTGAGAAAATAACACTTTTCTGGTCAGCACCTTTTATTGTAGGGGCAGTTGCTGCTGATTTGTTCTACCCTTCCTGAAATCTGTATTTTGACAGATGGCAGAGCTGGTCACTCTGCTATGCTGAAAAGAGTAGGTATGGAGTATTTTATAAAGAAGTCACAATACAGAGCTCATAAGATGAGACAACAGGACAGTTGGTGTCTCTCCTTATCACCTGGTGTTTGGTGTAATGAAGTCCATGCTGTCATGTATATCAGATATTTTACCTATTCTGTTATTTAGAGTCGTGTCATAGACCTCAAATGTCCAATTTGTAGCAGTATTACAGACCTGGCTTTGGCATTCATCTTAATTTCCCCCAACAATGTTTTACAGCTGCTTTCAGAGGCCAGGTCAAGACTGTCAATTTGATAACTAGCACTGTGCCCCCTCTTACAGCTAATAGGGAATACTGGAACTCCCCGGACATAAAATCAAGCAAAAAGCACAATCAGTGACTGGCACCCTGTTGCTAATTATGCTTAAAATAGTCATGTTCTAGGCTCAGTAGGGAAAGCTATTAAGCTTGCTTTCAGTGTGTTCTTTGTAAAGACAGACTGACCTTTATTTAAATGTAACTGATCACTTGCCAAAGTAGGGAGTGAGAGGTTTAATCCATTTATGGCTCCCATGAGTCCTGCGACAGGCTCGTCTGGGAATTTCACATGGCATCATACACATTAGCATTGAGTGAGCAAAACAGAATAAAATGAGGTCATTGAATATTACAAATTACTTCCATCATGAGCTTTAGATACAGCATGTTTTTGTGAAAAAAAAAATAATTCAGCATTAATAGGCTCTTGCCTATGTACTCAAATAGCCATATTAATTTGGAGAACCTTTGACTGTGCAATGAGAGAAGGAAATTAGAGCTAGTTAAATATGATGCTGAACATGACATTTTAACAGGTATAATGCTCTGGATAGTGCCTGATAACATGACTTCTGATACCACATTCCTTCTTTAAGCGGGAAAGATAAAGCCACAATTTGCTCTTACATAATCTTGAAGACTACCCTAAAATGGAATCTGATTTAGAGAACTGCTCAAGTAAATGCATGAAGAGGCGTCACCACGTGTGCTCCACAAAGTCAAGAGAAAAATATTTGGATACTCTCCTATTTTAGGATAGGTTCCTTTTGTTGTTTGCTACACAATCTGTGTACTAGGAGCTGGTATTTTCTTTCAGTTGTACAGTTTGTGATTTCTCTGTCCATTTATACGATAGCTACAGAATTATCATTCACATTTAGGAGGACATGCCTAAATTTCAAAGTTGCAGAGTTTTTGCACCAGTGGCACTCCTGACCTGATCCAGTTTCCTCCGAGAAAAAAATTAGGCCCAAACTCAAGCACAAATTAGGCTTGGCAGTCAAAAGATTAGCTGTATTTAGCTAGGATGGGATTTACCTAACCTAATTTACCTCTCTAAATACTGACTGTAAACACAGCTTGGGTGACAATCTCCAACACTGTAACTCACTGATGTTCCTATAAGTCTAACCCACAGAGACTAGGGTAGATATCTCCATGGAAGCCTTTTGAGAGAATTTCTTTCACTTCTCTGTCATTTCAGAGTTTTCATTTTTTTGCATTCCTAACCAATTCGCACCCATTACCTCTATTTCTCTCACTGTTGCAACATCTACTCCATGTAATATTAATGAGACGAAGAGAACTTTTTCCTTGTAAGTAAATTCCATAATTGCTTCAACTGATTTTCCCTTTTTAATAGAGATTTAGCCACAAATCTGTAATCATTTAGAGCAACTTGTTCATTATTCACGGTCATTCAGTAAATAATAAATATGAACTCAAACAGCTAATGGGCTACTGGAGATCTTTTCCTGCTGACATTTGCTGTTATGATTCACCGGTCGTGCCCTACAGTCAGGCTGTACAATCACGAGCTAACAAGAAGTACACAGTAAGATGGGAGTTTTTTAGGAAAAAGAGGATCAGGGTCAAAGTAAAATGTTAAAGGAATAGGAGAAATGTATTGGACAAAATGGGAACCAACCGTATTTTTCTTTCCTTTTTCTGCTACTTCGCACTTAGGAGATACTCCTACCACGTGTTGGAGGACTGAGAACAGACAATCTGACTTTTGTAGCCAAAGAAAATGTAGAAGAAAATTACTGTTAATGCTGAGGATCTCATAGGTTTTTCAGCCTGAGATGGGCTACCTTTAATTTTAGAACCTGATAATAATAGTGATACTACCACTAAACCAAACAAATTAGGCCCAGCTTAAATACAGCAGTTTTATGAGTAGCCTGAAAATGCTATAAAAAGTTTCATTTGCCTCCTTCAGAAGCAAGTCTTGCAATTACACATGCTCTGCAAGATCAATGCAGAGCATACGTTAGGAAAAAAGCACTTGTTGGAAGTTGTGAAAACAAAACCAAAATTTTCTCTTCCTTAAAATTATTGAATCATTTACCTAATTTTAAAATACTACTTATGTGCAGGCACTGAAACCGTTCTTTTTGGTAAAATTTTCAAACCTCAAAAAAGGAATGCATCTTTTTCCCTGTTAAGTGGTTGTTCAAGCAAGGAGCCTTCACAAATTGACACGGGCAGCCCAGGTTTAGTGCTGGCTCTGCTTCTGACTGCAAATGGCAGAGACCAAAGCAGAGGGAGGAGAAAGGATCTAAGCTGCCCTAGAGCCTGTGAAAGGGCAACAAAGTGACCTTTTGGTCACTGGAGTCACAAACCAGTTCTCTATTTGCTTGGCTTAACTCCTTACCTGAAACAAGGGCTGCTGCCTGCTTTTGTAAAACAAGTGAGGGGTATGTTTAATTTTGCACTAAAATCATGTGAAGTTTTGATCTTACTGTGGTAAGATGAGGCTTGGATATCCAAATAGACTTCTTCCATCAGAGAAATTAAGGGGAATGACTGAGAAAGCAGTTTCTAGTTCTTCTTTTTGCACTTTTACCATCTATGAAACTAGAGAATAATAGTTCACTGTGGGTCTCTATTTTTTTTTTTTTATTATTTTGAAGGTTGTATGTCTCTGTATGTGTTACTTGAGTAAAATATCTCTGAGTAAAATGCCACTTACAGGTTGTGAAGTTCCAGCCTTCTGTGCAGAAGGTTGCATTTCCGGGGTAATAGATTTTTATTAATCCCCTTTTAATACAGAGGCACACAAAACACTAATAACAACAGATCTGCCTCTCAGGGATGTATGGTGCCCACTAACTGTCACAATTAACACCAATAAAGCATCAAACTCTCTTCCAGACAGAGCAGACTTCACTAGTGGCAAAGCTGGGCTGTGGGGTGTTTCTCCCTTCTCAGGCATTACTGCCCCTATCCTACTAAAGTTTTCTGTTCCCACCTGGCTACTAATTCACCTGTTTTAGTCTACACTGAACTAAATGAATGTTAAGGATCAAAAAGTAACCTTTTTTTTTTTTAAAGGTTACTTTTGAAATGAAACCTTTTTCTGATGCTGATGGCACAAAAGATTGTCTGAAATGGGTAATGACTCATGGCAGGACATATGGAAGCCTTGAAAACTGGGTAGGTGAAAATTTGCAGTGGAAGCATGTTCTGATGGAATTTCTGAGGTTAGGTGTGGATTTTGATTTAAGGTTTTTGCTTGCACTGTAATGACTTCATCCCTGTAACGCCATCAGTTCAGCTGGACCAATGTTGTCCCACTCAGGTTGATTTAAACCTGAAATCACCCCCCTGAATTGGAGCACTTGTCTGCAAGAGGAATTAGGTGTCCTGTGAAAAAGGGTGTGAATGTACAGAGGGCAAACTATGTGCACCAGCTTTCTTTGTGGATATCTGTGAAGCACAGCTTGATTCACATTCAAAGTGGAGTGAAATATCATCCACAGAGACAAACACCAGATGAATTAACATGAAATAGCTAGGATGCTGTGAATTCATATCCCAGCTTGCTGCCAATGCAGGCAAGGTCTCAAGAACTGCTCTTGTGCAAAAATAGTACATAGGATATCAGAATCATATCGCAGGAATTGCCCTTTCCAAAACTGTACCTGCAATAACATATGATATAATGAAGATGCAATGAATTTTCCTAGCTGACAGTATTAAAAATAACAATGTACACTGCTCAACTCTAGGACTGCTTTCCACAGTAATGTCAACAAAGAGGATGAGACAATTTTCCCCTGCTGACTTATTTTTTTCCAGCTAGATCAGTGATCTCATCAGCTCCCATCTTCTGACAAGCCAGGTGAAACCTCTAATCTGGACTCCCTTTGTCTCGGGAGTTGCAAACAATCAGTTGTTGACTAAATACCCGGCCTGCTCATGTGGCTTCTCCCACCCAATCTGGGCATGATTTCAGCCCAGAACATATAACAGGCTCAAACTGCTCCTGAATATGTCAGGCAGAGCAAGAATATTTGCATCCAGATGAAGCAAACATCTGGCTCCATACCCTGTTCTCACTAAAATAATAAAATACTATAGCTATTCTTCAGCATACAGACAGAATCAGCACCAAGCCTAATTTATACAACAATTTTCACTGAGTGGATAATAATTTACTGGCAAGGGTTGAGCTGACCAGCTATACCATCATTAGCATGCTGTTGTAACAAGCCCTAAGCAATGTCCAACTTTGTGGTCTGTAAATGGTGCAATACTCCAATTTTGCTGCATGAATGTCAGACCTGAAGGAGGGTGTGTGTTGCTGAACATCCCACAGTGCAGACTTGTCTGTCCCAAACATTTGTGCTGAGCTGAGAAAATGCACTGTGAATCCTACTTGTTTTTCCTACACTTGCCTGTTTGTGGGAGCCCAGTTCACTGTGTAGAGTAAAATCCTAGAGGATACCAACATCCTGTAAGGTACTCATCTAAACAACTGTTTCCAGGCAGCAGTGTTCATCCCAGGGAAATTGTGACTAGGGGACTGCGGGCTGTGGACAGCTGAGAAGTGTTAAATGCATTCTCTTTGGCAAAGTGATTAAAGTTCCAGCCACACAAGCACAGCCTGACCTCAGTTCACACCTCCTAGCACAGGTTCAAAGGCCAAGTAAGCCTGAATGCTGTATGCAGGCGTGGTACATGGATTCAGGACACATGGAGAGCAATATGGGATAGCATGTACCAGTATATATTTATATATAGACTGTACATATTGCAGTGCTTTACTCACCTCCTGTCACACAGACTCTACATGCCAGTATTGTAACTGCATTACAGGTATGACAGCATACCTCAAAAACACGGTAACAGTACTGTTGGGTAGATTCAGTATTTGCAATTACTGTTTTAAAGGTGACTAAATTCTTACACATATTATCACCTAAGATGTACTACAGCTGCAGGTACTAGCATCTGACTTGGGATCTTCCCAAGAGAGAAACATACTGAAGTTAGGTAGGTGAGCCTGTTAGGCATCTAGGCATGAAACAATTTGATCAATTTCTGTTTTGGCTTTACATTTGATTATTAGCCATTCACCCTCAAGTGTCAGGCTGATCTCTCTGATCTCTCCAACTTTGTTCACAACAGCACTGGCCATCCCAGTCAGAAAGCCCCATTCATGCCCAAGTATTCCTCAACTTACTACCAGCATCAAAAACACAGTATCTTGGTGCATGCACACCAGATAAAAATCTGCCTCAGTCTCTGGAGAGAGAATTGTGTTTTGTGCTGTATCTACTTGGCAACAAAGTAAGAGAAACCAAAATGTTTAATATGCTCTCAGAATCTGCTGTGTTTCACAGCTGTGGGCGGCTGTGCCCACAGAAACGCACCGTGAAGAGAAAGTGTCCCCGTGCAGCACGCGCTAGCTTGGTGGGTGCATGCAGAGAAAACATCTTCTGCTGGTGCTCAATGCTTCACACTGGGAGACCACAATGGTATTTTTCAGTCATAGATCCTGCTGAAAGACTCTCCGGGCCATTAAGCCTGCACTCAAATTGCTTAATGCACAGACAGCAAAATGGGAGTGCCTGGAAAATCCAGTACAAGGCTGAAGCCTCGTTTAGGTCTCGTGCAGCACTCCCAATCACAGAAGGGGAGTAGGTTCCTCATAAGACTCATACAGATCTGCTGCACTGGAGTAATTTAGATCCCAGTCTTCTGGCTCAGAAGTGGTCTTGAGACATTATGGAATGTCTGCCGTAATATCCTACATTTTTAAACTGAGCTTTTGGAAATGGAGCACCCAATCAACTCTCCGCTCTCCTGTGAAACAGTCTGTTTTGGTCAGGTGTAGCCCTTTCTGACCTATACTAAAAGGTGCACATTAGCACAAAGCAGGCACGGACAAAATGAAATCACTCCCTTGGTCTCACCCTAAATTGTGGGGACACAATCAGAAATGCTTGGGGTACATGGTGCACACTAACTATAAACTCCCCAGTACTATTTTTTATCGTGGCAAACAAACAACAAGCCAGTGTTTTAGAAAATGGTACAAGTCACAAGCTAATTTTAAAACCATGATCACATATTACATATATATATATAAATAGTTATATGATGACATATAACTATTGAAATGAAAATCATTCTACGTATAAATGTCTAGCTTTGAAGAAATATATACACAAGACACACATAAATATTCTGTAGTTTTTCTATCTATATAAAGGGAAAAGAAGCAAAGAGAATGACAAGTATTTTAATTAAGCAGAATTAAACCATGCCTTGGTATTCATAGTCCTAGACTTCACCACAATCCCTAATCAACAATGGTGGTAACATGGTTCACCACTTTTTATTTTTGGAGTATGTATATTTTAGAGCTATTTACTAATAAAAAAAAATCATCTTACCGTTAAATATTGCATTTTCAAATTATTTTTTTAAACTAAACAAAACTGTTTAAATTATCAGTCTCCTACTATAATGATTATACATGTAATTCTGCACTTGCACGGTTAATCCTGAATAGATTGATTGATTTCAATAAAATAAAATAATTGATTTAGGTTCTGGGAGAATGATGGATGTTTTTCTTGCATCATCCTTTTTTACTTTTGAAACAATGTAATATTTGAGATTTTGTTGTTACAGTGATAGCAAGAATGTCCTATAAAAACAGAGACATCTGAGACAAAACCTGAGTGGCTCTTGTATTTTGATAAGCAAACTAAGTTATAGTTCAAAATCGACTTTTATATATAAAGACAACATTTAATTCTACTTAAAATCAGTAAAGGGTTGTTTTGGCATTTAAATAGCAGGCTGTCAGCTCTGTTTAAATGTGTCACTTGCTTTCCTCTGTTTTCACAAAAGACCTGGCAAAAGTTAAAAGTTATATTTCTTTAAGTGCGACAGAAGGAGCTGTGTGTTAGCAAAATTTGGTTTTAGCTGCTGGAATATTTATGTGTGCATGACTTGCTCATCTACTGACTCCCCAGACCCTTTGCAGATCTGAACTGAAAGCATTTGAGCCAAACCTGTGCCGTATGTTCAAGTCTGTGCTTCTGGAGCAAACACTAGGGAGTACGGGACTCTGTCTGGCCTCCAAAGGGTCTCCCTGCCTCAAAGTCCTCCCAGGAACACCTCTTCATCCTCTTTAGTTCAGAAACACCAGAAAATCCCCCGGGAAGCAGGATGCCCTGCACAGGCTGTTATTTGAAGAGAGTGGGAGAAAGCTGCATGGAGGGTGACTAGAAGAGGAGGGCAGGGGTCTGCTCACTGCTGCCGCTGGCATGGGGTGCAGACCTCAGGGTGTGTGCGGAGCCAGGGCCACCCTGTGCACCAGGGGAGCTGTACAGGGTGGGAGAGTGCCATGCCAGGACAGTAAAGGAATGAGAGGTGTGACTGGCAAGATGAATTTCCCCACAGTGCACGTAGCTCAAGCCTCTCTAGCTGAGGAGGTGGTCACATGTGGAGTTAGTCTGTTAAGAAACCCGGGCTTGTCCCACATATTACATGTTACTCATATCAGTAGGCAAAATGGAAAACTGATTTTCATCACTAAGTGATTTTTGGACAGATTTTATGCATGCTGTGTAAAAGAAGCACTTAAAAGTGAGAGCCCCCTGCAATCACCTGTGCTAGGTTAATGTTTACCATGTTACAGAACAGCCAAGTGACATACAGCGAACCTCCTGAAGATGGAGTAAGACACAGTGGGTACATTTTGGGCAAACGTGATTTAAATCTGCTTTAAATTTCTAAGGCCACAAGCTAAAGTATCAATTGCTTCTGGGAGTGCTGTCCCAGTGGAACATGGGCCAGTGGAATATGGATTTGCTTACCACACTTCAAGTTTTCTCCTTTTCTGGCGAAAAAACTACAACCGCTACATCTCAGGCACACACTTAAATTCTCCTGTTTTAGTGGTGTTTGTCACTACTCTTACTCATAATATATAGATCAACCATATGCAAAACACAATGTTCAGAAAGCCTCAAAAATTCAGTTAAAGCACATTCAACCTACTATTTTTACTGATTTAAAAAAAAATAAATTACAAGTTCGGAACTCAATTTTGGCTTTTCAAAAAGCATACAGACTTTTTCCAATTTATTTAATCCACCTCTGGATTCTCTGCCAGAGGGTTCATGACTGGAAAATGACTGGTCCCCTCTCTGCACACAAGCCTCTAGGCTATTGCCTGTTTGGGGGATGTCATTTATTTGAAGCTCACAACCTGCACAATCTCTCTAACAGCCAGACCCAAAATGTAATCACATCAGTTCCTGCTGACGTTCCCCAGGTCTTCATTGACCACCCAGACCCAGTACATAAAGTGTACGACAAACATATATACATATACACACACATCCTACATGTATATATAGAGATAGAGAGATTTCTTTCTTAAACCTCTGAACTTCCAGTATATTCTCATATATGTGAAAGCTTCTCTTGAGGGACTTGACTACTTGAAGAAAATCAGGATGTCAGTGCCAAACTTGGTACCTGTAACTGTTTGGGACACCTCTGAGTGAGGGCATGGAGCCCTTGCATGCGGGAGTTCCCCCCCAGTTAAAAGAATGCAGATAGTAAAAGTGTAACAGCTTTCTGTTACTCTTTGCATAAATGAATGCTCATTGAACACGCTGCATCCCCTGTAACATACTTTTCTTAGGTGTATATTGGGGCACCAAAAATGAAGAGGAAATGGCTGCACAGCACTTGGTTTCAATATTAAGATGTTCTCTGGACTGACTTCCTATGGATACAGCTCCTCTCTTCCAATAAACATTGTAAATTATCTGAGTCATCAGTAACCTTCTGAAGCCAAGAAGCATGTACGTGTGTGTGCAGGGACTTTGCTGGGCTTTGTGGTGGTGAAGAAAGAACTTGGACACCATGCTGGCTGTGTGTCATCTGTGCCAGCTGCAAGCTCTACCTGCTGCTTTTTCACTGCTCAGGAAAGGGCTGGTGTCTAAAACATTTGTTTTTCAAATCTATTTCCTTTCCATACAGCAGTGGCTTCTGTGTTTGTGTTCCTTAAGGGGCTTGAAACATCATCCTTCAGGAGGAGAGCTAGAGTGAGGAATACCAGTAGGTGAAGGAGGTGATTAATCAGTTCCACTTTGGGTGGAAAGTGCTGACTTCGGTGAGAGCACTAATTGGTACGTTGAGTAAGGAGGGGTGGCCTAGGAACCTGCTTCTGCTCTTACTCCCTCTTCCACATGAGGAACAGAAAGGCCAGGTGATGCTTGAAGGACTGCCGAAGATGCATGGCTGCTTAGAGAGGTCATAAAAGACTGAGGTACTGAGGACTGAAAAGGGAGAAGAAAAAAGCATGATGAGGAAAGTGACACGCCTGGGATTCTGTCTGTTCAGGGTAGATAAAACCAGATAATTTTATTCATTTCTTAGAAGAGGGATGAAAGGAACAAACCACAAAATGCTTTAGGACTGTAACTGAGCTGTGCAGGGCTGAACTGGGAAAGCTGAGCAGATGGAGTGACAAAAAACCAAGTGTACTTCCAGGGCACTCTTGGAGTGCTTTGGCAGTATGAAAAAAAGGAAAGGATGAATGGTGGAAATCACTGGGAAATCAGAAGCAGCTGAGCTACAACTGCAGGATATAGTGGAGACCTATGTGAGAGCCAAGGAAGTTGAAGAATAGAGGGAAAATGGTGGAAGCAATGGGCCCAGCTGTGGTTGAGGAGAGGGGAGGATGAGAGAGGATAAATTTAAAGAAAACCAACCAAATGTCAGAGGGGACACACTGACAGGAATGTGAAAAACAGCAGAAGAAATGAAGGAAGCTAAGGGAGACCAAAAGATGCTGAGAGTTGTGTGGGCATTAAGAAGGAGATGCCGCGGCCTGGAGCAGGAAGATGGGTGAGACCTGCTGGAGGAGGCTGCCACATATTGCAAAAGAGATGGATGAGATGGGAGAAAGTGACGTGAGGGCAGCCAGCTGAGCCAGCTGAAGGAGGACATGCTTCTTCCCAGCATGAAGAGACAGCAGAGGAACAGTTGGACAGGTAGAGTGAGAAAGCTTAACTGGGGAATAAAAACCCAGACTCAGTAAGCTTCACATTTTTATTAAATGACAGCAGGAAAATTGGTGGAAAAATACTATACAAAGTCAAACATTTGGGGGTGTGTGTTACTTCTGTGTGTGGACTGAAGGGCACTGGGGAGACCTGTGAAGGGGCTGCTTCTCTCTCTTTGAAACTCTCTATATGTAACCAATGTTGACTCTTCAGCTTTATTAAACATAGCAAACACCTGGGTGCTTGATAGGGATGATAATGAATGCTTTTTGGGTGTATAAATTTGGTATATACTGCAACTCCCTACCAACATGTTCTTCCAGAGAACTAAGCAGCAGCCAGGCCAGGTGCCTTACTGGCACCGAGGCACAGCACCAGTGAGCACCATGTACTGGTGTATGCTGGCCTGAGCACCCTCAGGTTTTTGAGCTGGTTGTCAGCTGCCCTACTTGGTTTAGTTGCCTGTGGTCTTCATGGTCTCTAGCCTTCAGCAGTCCTCTCTCTTACCCTCCTGTGTTTTTCACTCCTATCATCAAACACATTGACCTCCCCTCTTCTTCTTTAGCTTTTTTCCTTCCAACTGTCTCTGACCTCAGATCCCATCTATGGTGCTCCAACCTTTTGCTTTTGTAAAGCCCCTGTACAGGCATCTCAGCTCACTCCTCCATCAGCACAGCTCTCCCCCAGGCAAGCCATGTGGAAGGTGTGTGTCCAACAAATTTTTTTTCTAAGAAGTGGCTGGAACTTCTCTGCATCTGTAGGGTGCCACTATGAGCCCTGTTTCCTCCAGGTACCTTGCAAAGTGCCCCACACCTCCCCTGCTCCTGTGCTTCCTCCTGCCAGATGTAGCCCTGTAAGGGCGTCCTTCTCCCCCTCACTTTCCTCCACTTGGCACTGAACCTCAGGAGGACCTGCCTGGGTCCTGCCTGACATTTCCACCTGCTCCTTCCCACTCATCCCTCCATGGATCTCTCTGTTGACTGCTTTTCCTTTCTTCTTCCCAGAAGAGGCATGCTGCAGGGTGGGATGGAATGGAGGTTGTAAGAAGGGGTCTTCATTTGTCCCTGTTTTTGCCGAGTTTCACACACGGCTGGCTATCATCTCCTTTTACAGTGTGCTACAAGCTCAAGCCACTCTCATAACTTCTACCTGCTCTTCCCCTGCCAGCACTGGAGGCTAAATATAAGCTCTCAGAGCTGGCCCCGCGTCCCTGCCCATATCTGGCAGCGCCTGGCGTTCCACCGTGGTTTCACACAGCCGATGCTTTTCACGAACTTGGCAGCTGAAGAGAGCCACTTCTCCCCGAGTAAGCTGTATTCATTTCTGAAGGAACAGCAAACACATTGCTAGTTTGCAGTGCAAAGGGCTCTATTGCAATTTTCTTTTGAGTGCCTAGGTTCCACTCTGCCTCTGGGAAGGAAAAAAAGTCACGCCAAAAACTTGTTCAGACAGCGCTGGTTGTTGTCCAATGATTTGTTTGGTAACACTGTGATTTTTTGAGGAAAACAGTATTTTTAAAAGTTTGGCAGTTTAATGTGTAAGGGAAACTTATGATGGATATATTAGCATCTGTGCCAGACCAAACATCTGTAGTTTTTAATGAAGAAGGCAATAGGAAATCAGAATTTTAATTTTGTTTTTCAGCTGACACTATAAATCAACTATTTTAAATCCAAGCTAGTTTTAGAATTTATTTTTTTGGTTCCTATGGTCAAAAATGAACAATCCTAATTCAGCAAAGTATTCCACAAGAACTAGACATGTCAGCAAACTTGCCCTGAAATTACTTGTTTGCACACTGATAGATGTGGATGGCAGTTCTAAAAAACAACAGAGACATATGCTAATTCAAACTATGTCCAGATGAATGGTGGGAGCCTACTAATTCTCCCAGGTTTTAGGCTTTGCTTTCAGGTTAGAAGTACCTGTGTTAACCTATAGCTGGAGAAGAACTGTTCCCAGTTTGACTTGACAAGATATCGCAGAGAAAAGAGTGGCTGCAGCCAGCCTGCCCTCTGCTGCCTCACCCCACAGCCCCAGGGTAGCATTCAGGCCAGCCCCAGCCCCAGCCTCTCGCCTGCCTCTCACAGATGGACCTCCAGGCACCAAAGGGAACCTTCACTCTTTTAGTATCTGCTGGGGAAGGGGGTCTCTGGCAACATTTCTCCTGGCTTCAGTTTTTTGCTGTTGAGTTAGAAATCAAGGACGGCGAAAAAGAAACCTGCCCCACCATAAAATCGTTGCAGTAGTGACATACTCAGACTATGTAGAGTTATCTTTTGTAAGCTGAGTTACAGTAATCTGCCTTAATTAAAAAGTAAAATAGATTAGAATAAACTACTGTGATTTAAACCAAAGTATGAAGTGTTTAAACTGGCATGTCATATTTAACAGGTGGAGTAGACAGAAGATATTCCTGCCTACGCTTACATAGGCTGAGCTTACAACTGTAATTTGGTAACTCATGGTAATTTAGAAACTTTTTAAATTCCCTGCAGATGTGAAAACTGAGGATTCAACATCTACAGAGGCTGGTACCCTTCACTGTAACTTGTCTGTTCTTGGAAATGGCTGATGAATAAGGGATGCTAAAGAAAGCAGGATGAATGAAAGAAGTCTTACAAAGCACTTTGATCAGACTATTTTCCAGACATACTGCCTATATTTTTAGAATGGGCTTGTGACTGGACAACCTATTCATAAAGTAATTCTTGAAAATATGAAAAGGTTGATAATTGCAAAACATTGCCGACCAGCTAATACATCTTGGAGACAGTGATAGTCTCCAGATAAACTTATTGAGGAGAAATGGAGTGAGATAAACAAGCTATAATTCAGCAAGGACAAGGGCAAACTTCTACGCGATGTTTGGAATAAATGACTGTGAAAACAAGGTAGAAAACGACATGAAGGATCTGTGAATTACCATGTACCACCAACCAAATGCCAACCATTTCATACTGCTGAGAAAAAAATGAATGACATATGGCGATGTATGAACAGCAGTGCCATATGCAAGATGTGAAAAATCATCCTCCTACTCTACGTGCTGCTGAAAGCCTCAGTCTGAATCCTGTGCCTGGATTTAGGCACCACACTCCACAGAAGCTGTGGAATGGTCAAAAGTAGGAAGATTGCCGGAAGTCTGGTAAACATAGTCTGAGGAAAGCTGGGATGAAAAGGAAGAAGACTGGGCAAGTGAGAGTGGTATCAAATATACAAAGAAAAAGAAAATAAATTATTTTCCAGATGCAGTGGATAAATAAGGAGGACAGCTAAGTTGCAAAAGGGGAACTCAGGTTAGACATGATGCAAATGCTGTAGTGGTTGTGCAGGGAAACACAGGAGGATGTGGTCCAAGGAGGAGACAAAGTACATGATGAAAACTATCTGTTATGAAAGATGTAATCTCATCCTGTGTCAAATGATGTCTGGAGAGTGTCCCCCCGCCTCCGCAATGCTGATGAAAAGTTAAAAATCCTCAGCTGCTGTAAACCAGGGAAACTTCATTAATGATGTATACCAGTAAAGGGGCCGCGCCTGAAATGTGTCCGGTGTAATCATTTTTTCTATCTCATTTCTGCTTTTAGCCATGAGATTATGAGTAATAGATACAGGGCTACATCGTTAGCCAGAAATCCTTTAGCCTTCTAAAGGTCAGTTAATCTATGATCTAATCTGACGGTCACTGAAATTAAGTGGAAGCAGTTCAGCGGGCTCTGATGGAGGGTTCTTGGTGTCTGTAGCCTTCACTTGCCTTGACTTAAAACATCCTTTATAAGCAAAACAACATCTAGGTATGAAATACGTTTCAAAACTCATGCTGAATGTTTCCGTTGTACTTCACGGAAAAAAAAGAAAAAAGGCTAACCTGCTTTTCTAGCTATGTTTAAAACAGTTCTCATTAAAAACTCCAAAATGCTGTCAGTGCCTTCTGTTCACCTGTTGATATTCCCATCCCTTGGGAGTTTATGCAGCTGGGGAAGCAGGCAAGATTTACACAAACTTGGCTGCTGTATCTTGACTTGTTCACAGTGGGAGCTGAGCTGCCCTTTTAAGAGTGGAATACTTCAACTAAGCAAGACCAAACAAAAAAAAAAATCAGGAAAAAAAAAAGGAAAATAAAAGCAGAGTTGACTATACAGCTTGGCACTTAAAGTAGCACTAAAATAGACATGGGAAACTTTTCATAGTTATTTGTAAGTCTTTGAGGATTTCAAGTCTCAACATTGTCACTACCAGTAAATTAAAGATCTGAAAGGTTGTCCCAGTGAGCAGATATTTGATCCCTAAACAAAGCTAATATTTCATATTTTTAAGTCAGTTTCCCCATGTACTTTCACTTCATATTATGGACTTTAGACTGCTTTTCTGCTGCTCTTGCAACACATCTGAAAATCCCGTCCTATCTAAAGCTACACTTAATATACACTACTTAGTTTGAGGAATTGAATTTTATAATACATGAACAGGCATAAAAACCCACCCAAGAAAACAGAGACTCAGGTCAGAAAAATACCCTTCTTTTGACTCTGACTTTCTTGTGCTGCATTTCCTCTAGATTACAACGTAGTTTAATTTTCATGGATGTCATCTGAAAATGACAGCCGATGTAATGGAGCTGAATTCTGTTTGTCACTGAATATATTCTGTATGTTAACTGGTAGTGTGATGCACTGAAGCATAGTCTTTAATTAAAGTGCAACAATACCACAGTGCAGCAGCACTACAGTACCAGCATGGCACAGGAACCTGGTGCTGGATATAAAAATAGCTGTGCTCAAGACGTGTCATATCACTACATGATGTAACTAAGCCAGTGGAGACACTCTTACACTTGAAACCTGAAGTATTACTGAGCACTGATTTTCAACTGGGGAAGCTGTGATCAAATCAATGCATGTATTATTCTCCACAAATGAATAATGGCGTGAACAAGGACATATTAAGGGAATACAGTGCACAAAGCTTTTCACACTGGTTATGAACCAAACACAAACAAAGGGGCTGCGAACTCTCCAGAGCTCTCGTTTTGTCTCCCGTGAAGTTCTCCTGCCTCTTCGGATACAATATGCAGAATTCCCACAAATACCCTGGTGCCAGCAGGAGAGGGCTCTGACTTTGAGTTGGGAACAAAATGACCACACTTCTGTCCTCCCCTTTCTTACCCTTGAGGAAAACAAAACAAAACAAACTGAAACCACTCCATACTCTGCAGTAAGTGAAGGTGGTACAAAACCCAGGGAGATAAAGATATCTCTGCTGGCACAGGAGCCAGGGAGCACCAGTGCCACTTCCCTCCATAACCCTGTGGTGTGGGATGTGCTAGTGCCGAGCTTGCAGGTCCATCCCTGACCAGGGGTGTCAAGGTTCTCTCCCCCAGATCTGTGAAATACTCTCTACACTTGCTCAGCCAACACAGGGACTTCTGGAGAAATGCAGCCCAGAACCAACCACTGCTCTTATCCCACAGGGAGGCACCTGCCAAGCCAGGACAGCATCACTCTGGTCTCCAAGGGAGCCAGCACTCCCTAAATGCTCAACATGGGCAGCCCTTTGATTTGCCAGCACAGCTGGTGCTGTCAGTGTTGCATGGGGAGCACTGCAAATGTCTCCCTCCAAAACCAGAATCAAACATCCACAGAGAAGCAGCAGCTGGGCTCCCTCTCTGCAAAGGCACGGCATTTGCACATCCTTGTTCCTCGCTACTGCACAGGCTCCACATCCCATGGCATTGTGCTACCCCATACTGGAGCCCCAGGCATGACTTTAACATCCAGGCACCATAAAAACAGTTTAGAAAAAGAGGCAGCGTGGATTTGGGCAGTGCTGCAGGAATGAGACAACAGGAACCATGCAGTGATGCTTGTCTGCTTGCTGAGAAATGCATCAGGGAGGCACAAACACACAAAAGAGAGAGGAGATAGTTACCTAACATGACGAAGGGGATTCCCAGGAAGGTGGAATTGTATTTCCCACCAGTGAGATTGATGATCCCAGCAGCAGTCAGGGTGGCAAGGGTCACTGTCAGCAATCCCAGCAGGCCAAGCCAGGGTTTGCTGCGGACACAATCCTGCATGGAGCAGCAGAGAATGGCCAAGGTGACCACAAGGACCAAGCTTGTGATCAGGTAGCGTTCTGACACCCTGCTCGTCTTCTGGAAATCCTCCTTCAGCGAAGAGGAAGTGAAAGGATACATTTTGACTTTCCTGTTGGATTTCTGGAAAAGTTCAACAGTGTCACAAAAAATGGATTCCCACTTCTCTGCCACCATGTCATTCAAGGAGTTGATTGCCTGCAAGTAGTAGGTGAGCTGAATGGCTTCTGCAGATTTCACCCGGTCCTTGCTGTGCACAGTAACCCCACCGAGCTGATGCCCATTATACACTTCCCTGCCATCCTTTAAGTGAGTAATCGGATAAGTGATTGCAAAATTAGTTCGATTAGAAGAACGAGCAGCCTTTAATTCCTCCAGTACATGCACTATGTCGTCCACTATGCATGTCTTGTCATTGTTCAGGATGCATATGTGGGCAAACGTGTAATTGAAACCAGGTCTTTGAACTTGGATCCTGGTCACTGCAGAGTGCAACTACAAGGGAAAGAGAAATCACACACGTTATTCATCAGTTCATCGTGCACAGTAGCAGCCAGAATGACAGCAGCTCCTCACCACCGTCCCTTTTCTATTTGATCTAAGCAACAACAAAAGTTCCGGTGACTGTGATATTAATAGCACACTCATTGCAAAAAAAAAAAATAAATAAAAAGGAAAAAAAGGAAACATGCATCAAATCAGCAGTGTTATTATTGCCCTGTGTCCTTTGCTGGTAACTCTGGCATAATGTGACATGCCTATGTGCCACGTGCAGCTGCTGTTTGGCCTCTCTAAATAAGCAAACCCAACAGGTTTGCTAAAACCCAGCCATGTGCAGGGACACTGCTATGCTCAGGACTGCCCAATTACTCTCCCAAGACATCAGCTTGAGGTACAGAAGGCAGAAGAGCACCATGACCAGGTGTGCCACTTGTGCAGGATGCGCTGGCAGCCTGGCAGTGCAGGGGACCAGCACTTGCTCAGAGTAAAGGTCAGGCCACAGCTGCATGTCCTACGTACAGACCGATGGCACAGCAGGGAAAAGAGAGCTGGCAATAACCAATTTACCCTCTTTTCTCCTCCCTCTTTCCCCCATCAAATCCTCAGTAGTCTGAGAGCAGGAAGCAACAGCAGAGACAGACACTGGTTTTCTCTTGCTCGCTCTTGGAGAGGTTCTGTTAATTAGTGAGTGTCCCCTAACTTTAGGGTTTGTAGGTTACTGTTAGGTCTAGCAGTTCTTAGTGCACCTTCCTTTTTGTTTCTCATCCTTCTGAAATTTGCCATGCCTGAGGTCTGACCACAAAATTTTTTTTTTTTTTTTTGAGCATCAGAATGGCAGAAAAAAATTACTGTATCTTCTTGAAAAACTATAGAAAACTCTTGCAACCTTCTCTGAATCCATTTTAGTCAACATAGAAGAAACAAGAAATCTAAAATATGGAAAGAGAATAGCCCTAATAGGCTAGGGTTACAATGTTTTTAAAAAGGAAAATATTGAGTTTGCTAACATGTATCATTCTGTCTGATGATAAACACTGTTAAAAAAATAGAAGATAGTGTACAGGAGAGCAGTAGAGCTTATACATTCATCTGAGGGCAATGGAAAAAAATGCCTAATAATCCTGGCTAACCTCCTGCGTCTGTTGAAACTAAACAGTCATAGTGATTTTTGTGTGGTATTTGAGTCTTATTTGCAGCAGCCCCCCC
>VXBU01017977.1:198327-209119 GCA_013400315.1 Bombycilla garrulus | reverse complement strand
TTTGCGGCAGCCCCCCCCCCCCCATCATTTATATGGTACTATCAATCTGATTGTTTTGTGATTACATTGCACAGTTTGTGATAGATATAAATTTAGTTACGTTGTCTCCATTCCTCAGGATAATGCGACATCATATAGACAAAGATTACAACATTCCTATATTCTCTATATTCTCATCTTGTTTCTCTAGCAGCCTGGGGGGATATTTTCCCACTTTTGAGTAGTTTTAATTTTTTGACAGAAATAACTGTTCAATACTGTCATTGGGAAGATAATTTTGAGAAATGAAGTGAACTAACAAATCTTTTCACAGTACTGTGAGAACAAGATACCTTGCCATGGTGAGGAGCAAAATTTTCTGTTGTGGTGGGAGAAAAAATGTAACTGTCTGTGCAACAGATTAGGGTCTTTTGCACAACTTTCTTCTAAAACAAAACGAAACAAAATATTTGCAGAAACATGACAAAGAAATTAACCTCTATGGGGAATACTTCCCATCTTTTCAGTTTGGAGTTGCAAAGTTCCGCTGTTTTGTGGTACAAATTCTACTGTACGTGACTACAGTTTGGGGAAAATGCCCTGATTTACCAGATCAAAGAAACATATCTGATTTTAATTTTTTTTGAATGGGAGCTACTGAATGGTTTTCATTGACAACAGCTATAAAACAAGACATCTCATAAAGAAGTGCAGCTGAGGGAAACCAGGAGGAATAGAAGGAATTTCCTGCCTTTATTAGATTCACAATACAACTCCTTCGGAGAGGATCTACAGAGTGACACAGTGCAGAAGAAACTAAACTGACATGCAACTTTTATCAAACAGTGTGTGTTGCTATTTACCCGTCCTGCCTCACTGCAGCATTTGCTTCCTTCCACATCTGAAGCACTTTCTTTTAATATTCAGGTTACAAAATAACCTCATCTATCACAGCTATTATTTCACCCTTAGTGAAAGGCTAGAAGCTAAATGTCATACCTAAAATACTCCTTTCCTCTTGGAAACGATCATTTCAGGCTGAGGAGTTTGTTCTGCAGCAGTGGCCTGGTGCTTCTGAGAACCGTGCTGGGCTGGACTGGGCACTGCATGGGGAGGACCTGCCCATCCCACCTCTCAGCAATGGGGCTTTGGGGAAGAGAGGGAAGCAGGCAGACAGCTCTGTGTCCTGGCACATCCTGGCAGCTGAGCAGCCCCTGGAGCTGGCTACAAGCTTGTGCAATTTAGAGCAGCTCTGAGATATTCTGGGCTTTTAGTGGCCACTATGTTTGGTCTCAAAATGGCAGCAGTCAGAGAAGAGGAAAACTTGCCATTCCTTCCATCTCAACAAAGTAACCTGAGAACTGCACCAAGGATTCAGCACTGGGAATCCTGACTCGGACTTTCCTTCTCAAGACAAACACAACATTTTATCTGTACTTTTTTCAGACCCGATGCTAGGAAAGCCCTCTGCTGCCTCTGTGCAGGGCAGGGGTGTGCTGCAGCATGGCTGCAGTCTCTCTCTCTTTCTTCCCTTTGCTTGCCGGTGGCAGCCTGTGAGCCACAGGATGCTGCCTCTTCCCTGATGAGAGCTGCAGTCCCATGGCACTCTCCCTTCTGCTGCCATGCTGGGAATTCAGCTGCGGCCACACAGATCTTTCCACCCATCCAGAGCTCACACTTATAACCCTGGGTGACTGGTTTCCACAGAACACAGAGGCTCCAAGAGCTTGCAAGGGCACATCCCGTGAGTTCAAAGGATTGCACAGCCTGCAATTTGGCTTGCCTATGGTATACCAGGAGGTCCCCCAGGAAACTTCAGTCTGATGGTGAAGGCTGTTGTGTGATGGGGACAACATTAGCAATATGCTAATGCATAATGTATATTGCACTCCTCAGTGCAGAGGATTCTAATAGCAAGTAACTGTACTCAGAATTAACCTAGGCACTAGGCATCTAGTCCTGGGATAAAAGACTGACTACTCGATCCTCATTTACCCAGCTGTTCTTATCCTTAGTGATCCTATTAGGAGAAAGGGAAATTTAAAGGAATAACAAAAGCTGAATGAATGTTTTTTCTTGAAGGGAGACATGCACTGCTTGCTCATCACTCCCAGCTTTTTCAGCCAGCTAACAGTGCAAGGAACCAAAAAGCAGTTTACTGCTGAGATGCCAGAGCACTGCAGCATGAGAACTGCACAGCATCACCTAAGCTCCCTCGCCACGGTGGCACAAGGTCCCTGAGTGTTCAGACATGAAATAATAACATCCACCTCTTCCTTTTGCCATTGTTTAAACAGTGACCATTCCTTGGACTTCCCCTCTCCCTTCTGAAAATGGTATTTATGTGTGTCCTGCACCATCGTAGAGATTTCTAAAACAGCGTTTCCCTGTAGTCTTTAGTCATTCACATTTGGTAACATCTTGGTCTTGGTCTTTGCTTACTTCAAGTCCCATGCTCACTTGGTTATTTATTTTAGACAGCGAGGAATGATGGCTTCTACCAGGAGACAAATCCCTTTCAGCAAATATCTCCAGGTGAGGGCTGTACTGGTGTCACATCTCTGCACCATGTTTAAGCCTGTGGCATAGCTGACAGATGAGTGGTGGTGGAATTGCACTGCCCTGACAGCTGGTTCTGGCCAGGAGGAGATGCCAGGAAGCAAAAATCCTTCCACTTATCCTGGGCTAAGCCATTTGCACCAGGGCCTCAGAGAGCCATGGCTGGAAGTTCTTCAAGCTGTTTCATTTGTGCTGGTCCTCGTACCTCTGCCACCAGCACAGGAAGACGGGTACTGGGAACCAGAGCCCCGCAGTAGGGTCAGTTTGGGTGCCCTCAGATGGCCAAGCCCCACACTGGGCTCTATGAAACAGCTCTCCACTGTCCAGAGCTCGGCACAACTTTCAGCAGTGCCATCAAAGCTGAGCCTGAAGGCAAAAGGGTTGTACTTGGAGATATATGGTCAGGAGAGAAGGGAAAGCTTCTTTTTATTCTTAAGTCCCTGCAACAGATGCAGGAAGCTACAAGAAGGGGTGAGAAAAACCTGTACCCTTTGCTTTGTGGAGAAAGCCTTTAATTCAAAAGTGAGAAGGTATTACCAGAATTTTGTTAATTTAATCAGGTAACAAAGAAGTCTGCAGCCTCCCTGTGAAGGAAACAGATCCCTTCCCAGCAGGGATGGGTATGAAACTGCTGATTCATCTGCAAAATGGTCCAATCCCAGAAATCCTTTAAGCTCACATTACATAATCTCCTACCCCAATCAAATCTATGGGCAAAGGGAATGAGGACCCAACCCCCAGTGTCCCACTTGGGTCTCACCTTGCTGGTGGCACAGCTTTGTCCCAGGGAAACTCCACAGTGACAGCAAAAGCAAAATGCAATGAGACCATTCAGTTTTTGACAAGCTCCCATGCCTAGCTCATGAAAACACATCCTGACTCTCTTCTGAGCTGGGTCAGTCACAGACACCATTTTTAATCATAAGGATGTGTACAAGTACCTGCAGCTTATCATATATACCTCAAAAATATGTTCGGTTTTGCTGCTGAGCAGTGATATGTGGTGTTTATAGGGAACATCACTCATCGTAAGGACTCGACTATACTTTGTACTTGACATACAGTCAATGAATGGCCAGTGAGACAAAACTAGCTAGATATATGGATGTCCTCCTGCACTGCAAATGATCTGGCGCCAGACATGTTTTACTCTCAGGAGCATCATCTTTGCAAAGCTGCATTACTTTGTTGTTGCTGCTATTATTTGACTTTAGTCTTGCAGTCTCCACCTGATGGTTCAAATCCAGTATTAGCTTTGCTCTTCAGTGTTGCCCCTCTTAGAATTTTTTTTCCTGTTATTTTCACCAAGTCTGTTTTTCTGGTGAGTCCTGGAGCCTGAAGTATTGTGATGAGAAAGAGAGAGAGAGAGAGAGAGAAAGAGAGAGAAAGAGAGAGAAAGAGAGAGAAAGAGAGAGAAAGAGAGAGAAAGAGAGAGAAAAAGAAAGAAAAAGAAAGAGAAAAAGAAAGAGAGAGAAAGAGAGAGAAAGAGACAGAAAGAAAAAGAAAGAGACAGAAAGAAAAAGAAAGAGAGAAAGACTGATCTTGTGGTTATGGAGGAAAGAGTGAGAAGGCTCTGAACTCATTACCTATTAATGTTTAAAATTTTATCACTGTTTTGGGTCCAAGACTGAAAAACTAGAAAGCAGGATGAAGACAATAATTTTAAATACACAATTCATTTTTATGAGAAGCTGGTTTACTCTTTTAGTAATTTTTACAGGTAACTTGTGCCAAGGAAAATGAAGAGGAGAAAATGCCTTTAATGGATAGCTATAAATTTCTCTGCTTTTTCTATGATCTCAGTAATCTCTGGCATTTCATACCTTTGCAGTGTATTTTTTTATTCTCGTCAAGAGGTGGCCTCAGTCAAAACGTAAAAAGGTTATGAGAGGGAAAAGACTTGCACAGCTTCCAGCTTAATTTACAAAAAAAAGCCCCACTGCGGGTTCTGCAGATATGGGCAGAAATAAACTTTCAGGAGTGCATTTTCATCAGAAGGTGCAGAGAGGGAGGGCAAGGGAGCCCCTGGCCAGGGCTATGCCCTGCTGTCGGTCCAAGACCAAGGGTCTGGGGCAGAGGTTCAAAGAGGGTGGTGGGCAGGGCCTCCTGACCATGCCAGCCTAGCAAGGGATGAAGAGCATGCACACAGCCAACAGATCCTAATGGCTTGGGATAAATGTGAGAAGTCACAGCTGGAGAGCAAGCAGCAAGGATTGCTATGAGTAGCTTGGCTCTTTTTCTCAGTCCTACAATCAGGTCTCCAGAAGAGACGCTAAGATACTAATTATACACAGGATTTATTTTTGCAACTAATTTTTTCAGCTGTCAACACAGTGTTTTATCTTTTCGCCAAACAATTTTCAGAAACATAAAATCTAAAAATTGTTCAAACTACAAGTCATCAACTGAGGGACAACTATTAGTGCTCGAAGCGGCAGATGTGCGTGCATTTACATTTCCATCTGTCTTCTTGGTAGCTACAGAAAATCACTAGATATGATTTTTCTTTTCTAATCTGGAGAAGCTTTTCTAATCAATACCATCTTAATTCTGACACCTTGTAAATCTGCCTGAATTTGTTCCACCGAGAGAAGCCCACTCTGTTTTTTGGGCTGACTGCTGCTGCAGGACAGGATACATGGACAGCAGAAACCTCTCTGCACAGCCTGGTGTGCGGCAACAAGATCAGTTTTTCATGATGGGGAAGAAAGAATAAAACTTCACTCCTGTGTCTGATCTTGCATCAGTTCCACCACGGGTGGCTCTCTCCGTGTGCTTTAGATGCCTCCATGAACACCCTTCCATCTTTATACTGCTTCTCAGGGGGCTCTTCCAAGGGCTCCTCCAGCAGAAGCCTGAGGAGCAACTCCTTCTGCACCCAGGGAAAACTTACAAGCTGCAGGTTCACAGCCCATGGTGCTAGTTAACAACTCGGCTCCTTCTTCTATCTTCCGACAGGAGAGAGGGGCTTCTCCTGCCATAAACCCCAACTTAAAGGCAGGGCCTTGTCGCAGCTTTTAGGAAGTATAAACAGGGTCAATGGGGAGCCCTGGCAGCTCTGCCTCAGCCCTGTGACACTGCCTGCGGGTGGCCTGGTCTCGGTGGCTGTGACACGCAGATGTCCCTGGCCTCTGACGCCTGTCCTGCCCACTCTCCCTGAGGGGTGATGCTCCCAGCACATACAACCCATCCAGCCACCTATTGAAAACACCTGTCCTCCACGTGCTCTGTTGGTTAGAGGGGAAGCAAAGTTTGACCTTTCAAGGCAGGAAAGGCATGGCAACACGGGATGCTGGGCATGCCGAGCACGGGCTGCTGGGCCGGCAGCAGCGCAGGGTCATAGGGAGCATCACACCACCGAGTGAAGCACAGGGAGAGCAGAGGGGCCCTGTCCAGCCAGTGCTACTGGAGCAGGGCCGGGGGATGGTGGGCACCAGTGGGATGTGGTCACCCTCCCAGGCACAGGCAACTTTAGGACTTCTGCTCCAGGCGCTGACCAGTGCCTGCAGAAGAGATCAAACCCTCTTGCCCGCAGGAATCGCGCTGAGGAGCCGCTGCTGCTGACACCGGGAGCTCAGGGGGGTTTCTGCACACATTTCCACGCTGTCCTTGCAGCGTGCTATTTACCTTCCTTCTTCCTTGCCTGTGCCCGGATCTTACCTGCGTATCTTAATTCTCATCTGTTTTCGCATAAGATACATTTTAGCCCTGCAGCATTGTGCTGCTATGACAACAGGCTTGCACTTCTGCTGCTTTCACACCCTTGTTTTTCTTGTATTAGGACTCTTCCCCTCATCTTACAGCATTGCTCTAAAGACATGACTTCATCCTTTATTTTGTTTTCAGCAGAATGCACTCCATGTTCTATTGACTGTACCCCAAGAAGTGTTTTCAGTGCCCGAGCTGCCCTGAGAAGGTGGAGACCGACTACATCCATTGCCAGATCCACAGCTGACTGCTGTGTCCAGGCATTCAGGAGTAGCCAAAAGTTTCTAGAAAAAGGGTACCTTGCATTACTCAGGACTGCAACAGACCCGCTGAACAACCACAACCCACTTCCACTGACTTGAGATGTAATGGTTTAAGCGTGTCATGTTAGTACAGCAAAGCAATTGGGAATACCACAGACAAGGGAACGTGGTTATTTCTAAACACGGTTGTTTCCTCCACGAATTTCCTCACACGTACAAAGTAAGTGAGGAAATCCGTGAGGTAGACTGAGTGTGCCAACACACACGTTAACAGGAACAGAATAATTAAGGAGCAGAGAGAGGAAATAAAACCCCAACAAGTATGAGGTCTGCAAGATTTTGAAGTTCAACTGTTTTGTTCTGCAGTAACCAGAAGTTATGAAGTTCTTAAATAAACATGTCCTTAAACAGAAATACCTGACTTTACTTCATTTGTGTGTACAAATACATATTTAGTCAGTTACCTTGATCAAATAACAGCCAGTTTATGAGAGAAGCAATGTATAAGCTCTAAAAATCTGTAGTTAGTAAAGGTTTCTTTAAGAAAAAAAGAACCCTGTCATGTACAGATTTTTATAGAAGCAAACTGCAAATACAATCCCCTTCAGTAAGGCATGTTACATTTCAGTCCCTTTTCATCTTTATGTCTTGAGATCTTAAGTGGAGTTTTTGTCCAAAAAAATATTAGTACTGTGTTATTGTTACAAACACAGTAATGGAAACAGAAGAGAGAATATTTTTCTGAAAAAAAAAGGTAAATCTTAAATTTAAAAAAGTCTTTACTATGGTGCAGTTAACTCACTGTAAGCATACAGGAATAAGCACACTCAAAATGATTGGTGTCTCAAATTCTGTCTAAGTTAGAACATATTTTCTGAGGTTCAAAAATCTGTCTAGGTCTGTATGACTTTAACCTAACAAGTCTCTTACTGCAAGTGAAAACATCACCATGAAATGGTAGGGGGGCTGCTCTAACACTATTTTTAGGCGGGATTCTAGGTTTTCTCAGACAATTTCTACAGACTTTACATAATCATCTGAACCTCTGCATGATGGTCCACACCAAATATCCCAATTATTTTTGCTTTTCTAAGCACTTATTGGAAATATTGGGGTAAAAGCACACTTTCTTCAATTAGGTGTTTTCACCTCCTACCTCTCTCTCAAGACAAATCTTGAGGAAGAAATGTCCTGCAGACCAACAGCACAGGATGCCAGTTTCCTATGCTTAGCTATAGAGCAGGTACTGCAGCAAGTAAAATTTCATTATTGTCCTCCCACGATATTTCAGTTTCAGGATGCATCTCTTCCATATCTGAGATTCTACCAAGGCTTTTTATTGGTATACCTATTCAAGACCAGAGATTGAGGATACATTTAGATTTCTCCCTTCTGCAAATGACCATGGCAGCTGGAAATGCAACATTGGGATGGCAGGCCTAGAATGGTGTAAGCATTTACAGGGAGCTATGAGAACTAGGGATAGAGGTTTAGACAAAAATAAGAAATAAAAAAGTACATGGCATCATCTCAAAAGTAAAACTATTCTATAAGGCGGCCACACACCTCTCTGCTAATGAGGAGAGACCCTGTGTGGAGCAGCCTGTGCATCCAGCAAGGCCCGGGGCTGTCCTGGGAGCAGCCAGTGTTGCGCTGGCAGATGTGTGCTGACAGCAGGAGCCCTTCAGCAGCTCCTGCTCTGGGAGCACTGCCTGAGCCCCAGGCTGAGACAATTCTGAGCCTCAGCCCTGCCCAGAATCCATTCCCAGCCAGCAACAAGGTACCGTGCAGCACTGGGAACGGTGACTTTCTCAGCCTGGTAACATGCCCATGAGGAACTGCAATACGCTAACCAGAGTGTTTTAGAGATCTCACCACAAGCGTAATTTCTTTGAATAATGAATTGACTTGGATGTTAGAATTATTAACTTTTGACAGTACTGCCTATGTTTCCGTTTCAACCGCTCAGAGCCCAAAACTTTGTATCCCTTTTTCTAAGGGACAGTAACAGAAGCTGACTTCTTCCTCTGCCTAAATTGGGGAAAATCTTTCCTTGGCACGTGACTAGGGAAGCTGTAGCTGCTCAAGGCTCATTCTTTTCTCTCTTTGGCAGATGAAGCGGGATATGGCAGGTAAGGAAACCAACAAGATGTGCTCCAAGAGCAGCCAGCATCTGCCCGGGGCAACAATCCTCCTGTGTCTCCCATCCTCCTGCTTGTGGGTGGAGATGCAGCAACAGCCATGTGGGAGGAGCCAGCGTCCAACCTGACATTTATTCTAAAGCAAAACCTCTCCCCTGTGGAGGTCATCCTCCAGAAAAGGAAAGATAAGCAAAACCTACTGTGTAGGTTCTCTGCCCTGACTGCACTTACATGGCAGCTTCAGAAACATGAGTGGGATTTACTGTGTGCTTTCACCCAGGACACTTATTTACAAGCACAGTCCTTTGAGCTGGTTGGCTCTGGACTGCATCTGGGGCTGCCATTGCCCCTTCTCCCTTTCATGCAACTGAATGCGAATAGAAAAACCTTGATGGCCACCTTTTTCTTTCTCCTTCCCTTGGTGGGCCCTGTTAACAGAAGATGAAGCCCCGCATCACCACATACATAACACTATTGGGAGCCAGGAGCCCTCCCTCCTGTTTTGCTGTTCTTTGGCCCATGGGGCTGGGCCATCCACAAGGTTGGATGTCAGCTGCCTGAACCTGCTTCTGCCCACAAACAGAAGCATTATCAGGATAAGGAACTTAATCCATTCTAAACAAAGCATATTGAAATTAACTACATAAGTAAAGAGTTGGAAATAATGCATCAGACACGCCTGACAATGTCTAAACAATCAAATGTCAATGGTGTTCATTATCTCACTAAAAAAAAAATAGTAATTTTTTTAGTGAATTCTATTTATTAAAAATGAGGCTGTGTTAAATACTGGTAGAACTTTCTAAGTTATACCTCTTTTGCTGACGTGATAAACCTTATGCAGAAGTTTGCCTGCAGAAAGATTCTGAGTACCATTTATTTGTGTGTCACTCTGCTATTGATAAAACTACAGATCTCCAGAGAAAGCAGTACAGAGAAAAAAATCCATTATCATTATTATCCTATGACTGAGTAAATGTGCACATACTGGATGCAAATGCAATTCACAGTGCAAGATAATGAAGGAATGAAAATAATTTCTCTGGAGTTTTCTCATTCGCCAGTAACATTGTTGTTACTGTACTTAGTGAGTCGACACTCATTAAATGTTTGCTCATTGCTGTTGGGGTAATATGTCAAAAGAAAAACGAAAAATACTTAGTGGCTCTGTACCACAGTTCTGTATGTGCCTACAGTGGAAATAAAATAGAAATAAATTCACTGTAACAGTTATTTCATTGTTTAGTCAAGAGAGAGGTCTCCCTGAAGTCTCCTACAATAGGTGTTTGCATCTGTTTTTTCATTTTAGAAGAGATACTCCTTGAAGGGATTAAAAAGAATTAAAATTGGCTCTTATATAGGCTGACAGTTTGACATTCGGGGAAAAAAAAAAAACAAACAACCCCCAAAACAACAAAGAAATCTTTTGGGCTTCCACAAGGCAACAGCAAAAATGTGCAGGATTGAGCTAGCCACACCTCTGGTTATTTCCAAATGTTCCTTTCCTTTTTCTTGAGTGAACTTGACCCTCTTAACACTCAAGTCTTTGCATCTATCATCCCTGTTTTTCTTTCCAGGATTGTTCAAAACTACTAGGGTATGAGCTAGAGTATCAGCTTCAAGAAACACAGGTTTCTGACATGTTATGATTTATAGTACGGTGAGAAGTCCTGTCAGATTGTGACTTGCACACTCCGTGCTGCTCAAGTGGCAAGATGCTGCCCGCTCTAACTTGAACCGGCAGCACAGGCTGCACCATGCCTGCAGTCTAAAGCTGGGCTGGATTTTCTCTTCATCTTTGAAGTGGTGGTGGGCTGGGAGCAGAGGGGAAAAAAAACACTACCCACTAAAAATAAGCTGCTGAGTTATGTCATTTGGCTTGATGAGCAGTGAGAAGAAGGTTTTGTGCTACCCCTCTCCATGCAGAAATGCAGTCCAGACACAGCAGCAGCCCCCAAAACCATTCTCGGCAGCTTGACAGACTGGTACCTAACTGTTTTTGAAGTTTGAGTTTATCAAAGCCCGAGACGCCTTAACTCGGGAGCACAACTGCCACGCGAGTAGAGAGACACAGAAAAATTATTTAAGCAATCCAGACTGCCTTTCTCGCTCACCCAAAGCAAACAAAAGCACAACGCGGGA
>VXBU01017977.1:167753-197018 GCA_013400315.1 Bombycilla garrulus | reverse complement strand
AGCGCGGCGCGGCACAGCCCGCCGGCCCCGCGCGGCCCGAGTGGGCATGTGCGAGCGCCGCACATGCCCATTAGGGAAAGCGGGTGCCGGCGGCAAGGCTGTCCCTGCCCGTCTCACGGTCCCCGGCCACCCGGCATCGTTCCCGGAGCCGTCCCGGGCTGCCCCGGCAGTGCCCCACGCGGGGAGCCCCGGCACCTGCCGGCACCGCGCCGCTGCTGCCGGCACCGCGCCGCTCCCAGCCAACGCCGTCGCTCCCTCCGCGCGAACCGGCAACGCCGGCGGCGTGGGGGTGAGCGCGCTGCCCACCTGTGTGTAGGCACCAACCCCGGCGGATGCGGGGGCACGGCCTCGTTTTTAAACACATATTGTATCTAAATAGCAGAAACAAGCACAAATTCTCTGGCTGTTGGCGTATTTGGGCATGCTTATTCCTAGCGCTGTTATCTGGCCCAAGCTGCTACTTCCCAGTCCAGAGGTGTTGGTAATGGGAGTCCAAATACTCCCCTGGCAGGTGGTTTTACAAATCTGAGAAAAGGAAGTTTCTGTTTGACAGCGGTTACATGTATTGCTGCATAAAACGGCAGTGGCTCCCTGTTTTGGTTGTTGATAGGCTGACAGTCATCCTCCCTTTTACATTTCAGTAGTGTCTGACCTAGGCTAATGTTTTGTCATGGACTCTTCATGCACAAAACCTTGACATCATTCCTGTCTCCTCACAGTTCAGTCACACAGCTTGAATGCTAAACTCTTTCCATGTTTCATTTGTAATGTGGCAAGCGATTGGCTTGATTGAGCACAGCCAAGGTCAGTAAGGTCCCAGCATCTCCTGGTTGTTCTGGGTTTCATGCCCGAGACCAGGAATCACTCCAAGAGTGATCTGCCTATGAGGTCAGTGCAGCTGCATTTAGAGTGCAGCTCTAAACCTAGAGTGCCAAGTCCGGGATGCTGGGGTTT
Source organism: Bombycilla garrulus (assembly GCA_013400315.1). NCBI lineage: Eukaryota > Metazoa > Chordata > Aves > Passeriformes > Bombycillidae > Bombycilla > Bombycilla garrulus. The sequence goes on along the minus strand of VXBU01017977.1, from coordinate 196,064 downwards.
GTAACATGATCGTGCCCCTGCTCAGTTCTGCTCCCACAGAGGTGGGTTCCCACTGCTTGTATCAGTCCTATGTAAGTTTAAGAAAAAGAAAAGTTAACTTGAATATATCTTAAAGAGTGTTTCAAAGGTGGACGCAGAAACAGAAGTACAGACATGGGAGAGGACTGGACCTGAGTTTAGGTGAGCATTCAGTATTAGGTCAGGCCTCAGAGCCCAGATCTCTTGTCTCACAGTCCAGCACTTTCCTCTCACTACCCATGACTGTACACAGATCTGAACACAGGCTTACTCAACTCATTGTGTGTCAGGGGAATGTTAGGATGTGCCTAGTGTTCTACATCATTAGCAACAAGTAAAGAACTTCTGTCATTGCTGCAGGCAGTATCATCTGTGCTGGTTTTTTTTGGGTCTCCATTAAAGATATTTTATCATTATTAAAAATGATGGGAGATTATTAATTGTTTCAGTAATCATCCAGTGGCCAATTCAGAGCTCTCCAGGGTATCTCAGGAAAACTAGTTTGAGGATCTGACATCTAGCCCAGTTCTCAGCACATTAACTTTGGGTAAGCTATAGGTGACCCCAGGAAGACTCGAATCATTTGAGATCATTGAACCCAACCATTAAAAATATATATGCATTTTTGCAGGGGCACAGAGGAAAAAACCTGATGCATCAGCAATTCTGCTGGATGTTCCTCTGTCTTCCCAGAGCAGTGTCAGTTTTACTGCCTGTTGTAACCAGCATCAGGCTGCACCGTTAGCTGCAGTGGAAATGATGTCTTTTCCAAAGAAAGTTATAGGATTCCACCCCACAAAATTCTGCCTCCCTTTGGCCCAAGGAATTGCCCTGCCTTTGGCTGTGGGTTTGCCCATAGAGGAGGAACATATGAGGGAATGTGGGGCAGCTTGACGTGCTACTGGAGCTCAGCTGTGTGTGCTGGAACTTCACTGAGTACATTATGGTGCTGAAAGCACCCTGTGGATGTCTCCAAACCAGAGGGGAAAGCTGCATACTCCTGACTCTGCAGGTAGTGAAATCACCTTGTTACTGAGCATCATTGTTCTGGCACTCCAAAAACTGCCATCGAAATGCATTCTGTGGGAATGAGGTTGTCAGGAGTGGAGCAGCTGGAGGCCTCCCACAGCACTCTGTGGAGACCAAAGCCTCGTGCGCTCTCACCTCTGTTGTAGGGGAAAACTGGCAGCACGTGCCACACAGTGAGCACTGAGCATTAGCCTGCTCTGCATTTCTTTTGGAGCAAAATGGAAGGGTAGGATTTCTATCACGTTTGTGTGCCACTCTGCTACGGCTCTGAATGGCGCTTTACAAAATAGATAATGATGTCTCATTGCTCCAGAGAGTTTCCAAACTAAATTAAGAGAGAATGATGGGAAGAGATGACCGTACAATGAGGTGCAGATGCTGGGAATAGGGATAATGAGGGGGGAACAATATGATTATGTCCTTTTAAAGCAAACGCCTCAGGGTAGCTACTTTTGGGGACAGAGTATAAAAGGGAGATGGGGAAGATGTGACTCAAAGGCAGCATCTGCACAGGGTTCAAGTCTGCTCTCAGGAGCAGATTTATCTGCTGGGGAGCATTTGTTGACTCTCAGATCCCTGCAAAAAGATTGCCTTGACTCACACTCAGAAGCTCTCAAGGCCAAACAGGTCATGCGGATTAGCATGAGGCCATGGTGCCATTAGCAGGGCCTGCAAGGCCTTGGTGAGTTCAAGCAACCCACGGCCCAGGCCAGAGGGCTTTAGGATGACTTGAACATCCAGAAATGAGCATAGTTTTATGCATCTGCTCAAATCTTGTTATGATGGGAAGTTTTAAAACTAATGTGAGAGGAAGAAGTTGATGAGGTTTTATTTAAAATATCTTCTTTCTCCTACCTCCCCAAAAGTGGTCCAATGAAAGAAAAAACTGAGAGAAGTGATGGAGGAGGGGATTCCTGATGAGTAACTTCAGATGAGTTAAGAGGGCCTAGGGGAAAGGAAAGGTGTCAGGAGCAGCTGGGATGGCTGTGGGAGGTATGCAGAGAATTAGGATTTTGCATTGTTTAGTTAGGCATGAGGAGCCACAGAAGATATTTTAGGAGCCTGTGCAGGGGATTTAGGGGAATGTTTTTTGCAAGAGAGCACTGGGCAAAACGTAATGCAGGTTCCAGCTGGAGCTTGGAGAGAATGAGGTTACCCACAGTGAGGAGATGGGTAACAAAGAATTTTTTTCTTTAGGGAACTAAAAAGAAAAATTTCAAGGTTAGACTCTGAAGGGTTGCAAAACCTTTTTTATTGACATTTGTTATGTTATACTCATTTACACTGGCTGAAAGTCTCGCTGGAAAGACCCTGTGCCTTGTGCCAAGGGATCAAGACAACTTGTAGCCAGTCCAGCATGTCTGGGGAGAAAAGTAGCTCTCATTGCATCACCCCACCAAGCTCTGCTCTATATTTCTTGGCCTCAGGTCTGGGACCTGGGCCAATGCCAATTAAATTGGTGAGGGCACGGACAAGGTTAATGATAAAGTTATTCTCCCATTGCTGACTGGTGAGGGATCCTCACAAGTTGCAATGTTTGTCCATTTGCAATTAACAGAAAAGTGAAGCAGAAGGAGGTGTCCTCCTTATTTCCAGACTGGGTTCCATCATAGTAGGAATATTATACAAAAGTATCACTCTTTTCACTTATATGTGCAGCACTTCTCCCAGAAGGATGACAATTTTCTTATACTAAAAAGAGCTTTCTAGAAGCAACCTTGGGAAATTGAAAGCTAGTCTCAGTGCAGTTAGTAGTTTATATTTAATCAGTGAAACTTCATTTGCCTCTTTTCCTCTCCTCAGTCCCACCTTGTTTTGGCTGGGACTGAGAAGTGGGGCATCATGGGCACAAACAGCATGATCACAGCTTAAGAACCCCAAAACTAAAGTGACTTTTTAAACTGTGCAAACAAGAAATGAAACAGAGGGACAAAGCAGCATCATAACCTGTGTATTCCCTCTCTACACCAGTCCTTTGGGTTGTGAAAGATGGGGCTGTCTCAAGAACAACTGCCTTCTTAACCCAGCACACAAACCAGCAAGCAATACCCTGCCAAGGAATGGCCACACTTTTTGCAACCTGCATCCACAAATTTCATTGCAAGAATTCAAGATGGCTGATTTCTTACCTCCCTGAAACAGGCTACTGACAAAATCATGTTGGAAATTTTTCTTCAGCGTGTGTGAGCCCCTAATGTTCACCAAATGGAAGGGAAGAGAGGGACAAAGATGAGGAAGGCTATGGCTGTGCATGCCCTTTGATGCTGCACTCCCTAGTGCCCTGACGTGCTGCCACCCGTGTCAGGACACACACTCCACACATTGGACTTGCTAATGCAGATCTTGAGAGAAATCACAAGAACTGAAATATCTTTTTGAATCTGCCGAAAGGAAAGAAATCTTCCTTCCGCTTCTGCATGACAACATCTCTTCTTTGCAGTCTGTCCTGTAAATTGCAAATAATGTAAATGCTCCTCTCTGGCCTGTTCCTTCAAGTGGATAGAGAGATATACGAAAACAATGTAAATCACCAAGAAATACTTTGACAGCTGGCACCTGATTCTTTCCCAAGTGCCCTGGTGGTCACTCTTCGGCAGCTCTTTGCTGATTCATGAGGACTGCTAAGAGAAAGCATGTGTGACATCTTTTACAGAGCGTAATAAAAGGAGGAAAGTGCCCTGTGTGGCTGGAACTGCAGTTCTGTGGCCTGTCTCTGAGATGCTCCATTAGCCTGCTCCTGGCAGTGATGATACAAAAACTGGAAATCCCCAATTGTACCATTAACATGAATAGATTGAAAAAAAAAAACCCTGGAATGTAACAGGGAGCCAGTGAGCCTGTGCCTTTTTTTTTTTTTCCCTCTGCTTGTATGAAAGATCAGTAGAGGGGAAGGATGGACCTGTTCCCTTGAATATTGGCATAGGCTGCACAAAACCACAGCTCTGCTTTTATTTGAGTTCCCCTATATTTTGTTAGATCCAAATTTGCTTCTTAAGCTGAAATCTTTGGGTTTCTCTCTCTAGCTATGTTTTTAGCTCCACCATCTGATATTTGTGATTGACCAGACTATTAATCATGGCCTCTCACCTGTTTATTTTAAAACAGTGTCTGCTTACACTTCTGCCAGACCTAGGGAAAGGTCTTTCTTTCACAGTAAATAATAATGGCCTGGTAAAAAAAGAGTCCTTCCTTGCAGAAAGATGGATTAAGTTCTTGTTTTGAAATGCAGTCTGAATGGTCCTGATGTACTGAAATGTTACAGCTAATCTAAGCAGACGAGTCAATTTACAGCTTTCATATTACATTTTAAGAAACAAAACAAGCAGACGACAACACAATAAATCTGCTTGGTGTCCCGGTCTGGTTGATGTTAACTGAACACAGTTGTATTAGATGTATTAGTTGTACTGCTGGATGATGCAGCTTTCTAAAAAATAGGAAATGCACAAATTTTATCAAGGACATGAATTTGTCTAAAGAAGAGGACAGCCTTACACAATGTATCCTTTGGGAAAAATGTCTGTTAGCCAATGAAGAAGCATTGCAGTGTATGTGTTGCCCTGGGCGTACAATTCAAAGGTCTTATTGGAGTAACCCTGATTATTCTGATATTGGAATACTACTAGAAAAGCAATTATAATATTCAAGGTTCAAGGGATCAAAATAGAAAAGAGGCTTCATTTGTGGATAAATTATTTTAAGAAAATAAGTATTTTTAATTTAATTATCACAGTTAAGTGTATGAAACATATGACTTCTCTACTTTAAAGTAAAGCACTGCTTTAAGAGACAAATTTTAGTATAAAACAAAACATTAACTGGGAGTTTAGTAAATATGTCTGGAGATACTGGGATTTTTGGCAGAGTGTAACTCCTAGAATAGTGTGAATGTTTCTCTTTTGTTTATATGCCTTCATACAAAAATGGGCAAAAGGAGTAGGTTGCAAGTGAAAGCAGAAGAAAACACATGCAGCTATTAAAATAGGTTAGCATCTGATTTCAGATTTAGGAATGAATACATACATATACACACATAAATGCACATGTATATGTGAAGGCACACACATACACGAAATATGTGGAATGTAAGTAAATGCTTATTTGTATGTATGTCATATGTATTTACATAGGCCCAAATAAAAGCAGGAGATGTTTGAGTAGGATACTAAAAATTCTTTTTGATGATGATACTTTTCTAATAGTAATGTGGAGCAGCAGGGTCACCTGAGAAGGGTGCAGGCTTTCCAGTACTGGTGGATTTTAAAAGCAAGCTGGATAAATGTATTCGGTGTGACGTAAGTATTGCTAATCCCACTTTGGTACAGAAGAAAGGACTAGGTATCTTTGAGCACTCTGTCAGACAGCATTATTTTCTCCAAGATGTGGGCAAAGAATAGGTTAGATGTCGCACTTCCACATCTGATGAAGTATAAGAAAAATAGCCTGTGATTTGTGGATGCAAATAGACTTATTAGTGAGCACAGTGAACAGCTCCTACTTAGCTCATCTACTTTCTCTTTTAAGAGAAAATGTGGGTTTGATGGAAGTCCCTGGCAGAGTAGCCAAGTTGTGTAGACAGGGCTGATCAACCTATTTCTCCTCTGCTTTGCGTCTTCATATTCTGACTTACATCCCCTTTACAGCCTTTGGCTAGGCTTTGTGTCTCTAAAGCTGTTAGTAAAAACAATTATCTAAATATAACTTACAGATGTACAGCTTTGGGACAGCACACTGACTCAGAATTGTCTTTATACTGTTCTTCTACCTGCATCTAGATTGCATATTGAGTCATATTGACAGTGTTGTTGGCTATAAAGTAAGAGACCTTCAGTAAAGGACATTTTAAAAAAATGTAGTTTTTCTCCAGTCTTTCAGAGTGTCTTTATGGACTGGTATTGGATTGAGTAGATTTTAGACAATATCACAGGAATTTTGCATCATTTATGGGATGCAGCAAAGATAACAGGCCAAGGACTGAAAGCTGCTGGAATCAGGTTCTACAACTGCTGTGTTGCTGTAGGCAATTCACCTTTATTGTCTCCTTGCCTTAGTTCCCCCATCTTTAAAACTGGGATGATAAAAGTTGTCTACCTCTTACAGGGAGTGGAATGACCATAATCAGCTCTTTAGCAGCATTTAGGAAATGCAGTATGATAAACGAGTGCAGACTTTTATTCAGATCAGAGAAACCTTACTGTAAGAGAGTTCTTAACATTATACTTTGTTATGTTTTATCAGCTGTTGTCAACTGTTTAAATGTTGTCATGAACCAAGTAATACAATGAATTGTAAAGGGAAAGTGAGTTTTGCTTACTCTTTAACCAGCCCACTTTCAACTTCCCACAAATATGGATCCCAGATGGCCATTGTTACAGCCCTGCACCACTGCTTTCTTGACAAACACCAGAAAATTGCACCAGGGATATGTTTGTCAGCAGTTTGGATGTACCTCTGTGCTGCTGTCCTTTCTGTCTGTCACAAACACATCCTTCCCCTGCATTGCTGTAAATATCCATGAATGAAGCCAGGGACTGGCTATAATTAGGAGAAAAATAGAAGAGGAGCTTCTTAGGACCTTTAAGAAGCAAAACAACAGAAAAACAAAACAGCCACCTTATCATAAAGCAAGTCTCACTCCTCTTATATTAACATGTGTTCACTAAAAGCATACCACAACCGTATTAAAATAGCTTCTAAAAATGTCCCATTACATGTTCATCGCACACTGCCATGTAAAGAATATGCAGGACAGTAGCAGAAGGTTTCTCAGAGTACTGTATTTAGGGTAAGACAACAGTCTGCCTGTTTTTATTTTTAAGCACTAAAAGTCTCTCATGACAAAGCATGGATTGTACAGTGCTAGAAGAAACCCACATCAGTAAGTCACAGATGAACCTTTCATGAGCAGGTGAAATGCATACAATCTTTGAGAGAGGTCAGTTATTCTTAAGGCATACATTTTCAGTTCAGAATCATCAGATAATTAAGCAGTATGTACTCAAAATAAGAAAACGTCAGATTCCCCTTTCTCTTACATGTTTTTCATAGGACCAGCTTGATTTTCCAATTGTTCCTGATGTTTCTGAGATAAAAGGGAAGCAGGGAATTATCCTGCTGTATGATGTACATTTGATCTTTATAGGGTTTTTGGGCTTGCTTTCTATGAAAGCTGCATTCCAAGCAGCGCTTTCTGCTCATGAGTATAGAATTACATCACTGTAAATGTTACATGTTGCTTTACATTTTAAATGAGGAGCTGGTGTTCTACCTGGGTAAGAGCCCGTCAGCATTAGATGACACACAATTAAAGCAGAGTGTCTAAACCTAATTTTCTAAGGCAAATGTTTAAAATCGCATCTGTGACTATTTTTGGATCAAAACCCCTTATCAAGCTGTACACTGGCTTTCCTTGCAAATCCGAATGTGCAGACCATGGCAGTATGAATCATCAGCCTGCCTCTGATCAGCATTCAGGGTATATTCCGGTGTGTGTATAATACTAATTGAGTTTGGCTTTGCACCTGAAAGCACACGCTTTATTATGACTGCATGGGAATATCATACAAGGAAAGACTGTTCTGTATTTCAATGAAATTTACTGTACATTTAAGGAACTCATTAAGAGTAATTTTTTTTCCCTCAAGGCTGCTGCAAACTTACATTTTGGTTCATAGGAGATGAATTCTATTCCTAAAACTAAAATCAGTATTTCATTATTCTGTAATACTTATGTCACAGTAGTACTTAGAGCCTCCTCTTGCTATTCCTGTAAAATTCTTCCAAAATTTGGTAGATCATAATAATCTCCAAAGTCACTATTTGCACATGCTAAGCAGATGGTTCCTAAGAGATGGCTGCTTAAACCACACTGTATTTAGTATGCTCAGTTTGGGGGTTTGCAGTTGCTTTTTTTGGAAGCCAGGGGCTGCTCTGGTCCCTGGCAATTCTGCTAAATTCAGGGAGATTGTTTTCCTGGGGTTTTTTTTTTCTTTTTTTTTTTTTTTTTTAATGCATCCTTCTCTGATATGATGGAAGGTGAATTAGCCTGAGTGAAATGGAGAGGAAGAGAGGTCCATGAAGATACAGAAATCTTAGGCAGCTGGTGGAGAATAATGGTGCTGAGGGGACCTGGGACCAGCAGGTGGGATGAAACAGTGAGAGGATGAATCCTGGTCTTGAGGAACACATTACTTACAGGAGTGGAAAATGAACAGGGAGAAGTGTCTTTCACCATCACCATACATCACCCCTCTTTGTGTTTCTGTGTCTTTTCTGTTGCCAGAGAAGGCTAGTGACAATCGCAGTAAAGGGAGTGTTTTATTCTCTCTTGAAAAGTTTCCTTCTCTGTTTGCGAGGTCAAAGTCTGTATAATAAGTCTTCAGATCGCTCAGTGAGTCCTCTGATAATAACACATTCAGGGACTCGTGTGGGGGATGGGAAGCCATTTGCTTTAGAGACGTCTGCCCCCACCCCCAGCCCCCTTCCAGAATTGATATGCAGATATGTATTAAATAGCATTCATGTTGCAGAGCCAAGCACTGAAATGTTCAGAAACACCTAAATTCAGGTGCCAAAATGACATTAATTTGGCCTTAGTGTAAATATACTTTCTACTTGCATGCTGACACATGAGGTTTTTTTAGGATTAAGACATTCCATTTTAGGTATCCAGGGTCAATTAAGGAAGGAGTCGGAGTTGCATATGGAACGAGTCTGTTCCCTAGAGGTCAAACCCTGCATCATTTGCTGTAGGTGCTGGAATGTCGCTGTGACCGGAGCGAGCGGAAAAGTGGTTTAAAGAAAAGACTCAAGAGTTGCATAGCTGTACACCCTCTTGCACATCAGACTTTGTCCTTGTCTCTCACTGCTATGTCTGACTGCCTGAAGACTCATATTTGAGAGCTGGGAAGCAGAGTTTTGTCTGGGTAAAAGTATGAGAGGAAAGGGCTTTTTGAGAACAGCTGCAGTAAGGTGGGAGAACTCAGCTTGGGCTTCTGAAATTTGTTATCTGTCTTCTTGTCAGGGCTGGGAGATCCTCTGAGTGAAAGAGAAAATCAAGATAAATGACACTAATCCCTGGGTCACTGATCTGTAGCCAGAGGTCCAGGTGGCATGGAAGGGCCTGGACAAAGGTGAAACTGGCTGCAGCTTGATAGAGAAAAGGGAGTAGGATACGAAGAGTGGCCCGGCTTTGGCACAATCAAACTCACAGATGTGAGAAAAAAAGGTAATGAAAAAGGGAAACCTTCTGTAAGGTGGAGTTCAGGGTCGAGAGTGACTGCTAAGCTCCAGCGTCTCTTGGTAAAGCTGTGTAATTTCTTCCCATTTGCCGTTGCTGAGTCTCTGCTGCTTTCAGCATTCTTTGGGGATGCCACCAGCCCGCTGATGCATCAGCCACAGACTGTAAACAGAGGATTACCTGGGAAAAGAAAAAAAAAGAGTCGATTAGTACGTGTAAGGAAAGCAGCGCCTTCAGTTTATACTGCCTGTGATGTTGTGGGGGTCCTCTTGCCTCCAGTTCTTGGAAAGAGCCTACCATGGGGCTCGCTGGCTCTCTGGGGACGCGATCGGCCAAATCCCGGTCGTGCGACGGGGCCACACCCCGCCTCTGCCGGGCAGCTGCACAAGGCGCAGTTGTTGTGTCCTGCGTCCACATCAGGTCCCGAATGTTCCGCTCTTCCATGCTGTCTTTTCCTCTGTCCTCAGTTTCCCTTTTCCCCTCGCCTCACACCCTCTGTGTGCTCCCACCGCTCCTCTGCCGCCTTCCCCGCGGCCCCGCTCGTTCGCCCGCGGGAGGAGAGGGGAAGGCAGGACGGGGGGGGTTTTTTTTTTCTTTTGTGTGAGACCGGGCATCTCCCGGCGCTCCGGGCATCTCCCGGTCCTCCGGGAAGCTCTGGGGGCTTGGGGCAGTTCTGGGAAGCTCTGGGCGCTCCGGGAAGCTCCGGGCAGCTCCCGGCGCTCCGGCAGCCCGGGAGGCGTCGGGGCCGCGGGGCGGCGATGTCGGGCAGCGCTGCCGGGCGCTCCCGCATCGCCCCGCCGGGACGCAGGAGCGCCAGCGCCGCGCAGGAGCTGCCGCCGGACACGGGCAGCGACCTAGAGCACTGGTGTGGCACTTTGGGAAAACCGGCCAAAAAGCCCTGAAAAAGCAGCTGGTGGTGCTGGCGCGAGGCTGCGTTAAGCATATGGGTGTTACCCTGCCAGCATAGCGAGCATGAAGTAATACAGTATTTCTGCCCCAAAGAAATGGTCCGGTTCTGCTCTTTGGGGTTTTGTTCACCTGCCACATATACAGGTGGATGCTGCTGCAGAGAAGAACGGCAGATCCAATGCTATGGAAAAGCAAGGCAGAAGGTGTAAGCAGCCGGGGAGTGCCCAGGTGCAGCACTGGAGTGTAGGGAGTCAGAGGATTCCTGAGCAGCAGCGGCAGCAGCAGAGTATCTCTGAGGAAGTGTCAGAGTGTCTTGGCAACAGTACAAGATGTCTGCAACTTTCCTTCACTTATGCAGAAAACACATCGTGTAGGCAGTGCAGTGGTGCGTGAACACAGCAGTGTAGGCTTGGGTTTGAAATATTTGCATTGAAAGCAAAGGCTTGTTTGGTTGGTGTAGGGAGACTGAAAATTTTGTGACAGAGGCTATGGCATTTCTCTCCCTGGCCATTAATTGGTTGTTACAAATCTGCAGTGCAGTAATTCTCTCTCTCTCTCTCTCTTTTTTTTTTTTCTTTCCCTCTCCTTTCCTCTCCTTCCAATTATTTATTCTAATAGTAATATTAGTTTTCAGTGGTGTAGAACATGAACTAGTTTCTTTGGTAACCAAGTCGGTTACACACCCACACAAAGTTAGAATCTGCTAGGTGCAGACATTTTCTGTTTTAGAAAAGATGTGGGTTTTGAAAAGCACAGCAGTAGGGCAGCAATATACGTCTCAGTTGTTTCAGAAGTCCCATATACCAGATGCAGATATATATGTAAGTCCTGATCTTTTGTTTACACACACATATGGAACTTCAATATACTACCAATATATTGATTTCTCCAGTGACTTCAGGATTATGTACTTCTTGTCCCAATATTTCATTCTTCCCACTTTCTCCCTCACTCCTCCCCACTTGTAGAGAATAGGTGGCTGTGAAAGAGCATGCAGTAGGGATAGAGCACAGGTGAATAAGCCTGCAAATACATACTGCATTTCTTCTTAATTTACTTGAGGCAAGTAAAAAAATTGCTCCATTTTTAATCTGCCCCCTGAAATTAGAGAGATGAAATGGATCAGCTTTCGTAGATAAATTCTTTTTAGGGATTTAAGTAAAAAATTGACCTTTTGGATTTGATTGGATTTTGAAAGCAAATAGCTACATGCAGGATTAAAACCAATTTTTGAGTATGAATTGTAACAATTAATGTGACTAATAATCCCTGTCATGTTGTCCTGATCATGATCAGTAGTTTGGTCTATAGCAGAAGCAGAAACTTGTAGACTTTTATTGCATTTTCTGTAGTGACACGCCAGTCCTGACAAAATTAAAATGTGTACATTTTTAAACATACTTCCCTTGTTCTTGCATATGAGGCAAGAAGGCACAAGTACCTGAGAACTAAAAGGTAGCTATAAACAGAGGCTGAGCCTGGCATGGCCATTTCATTGCTTCTGTCTGAATGAAGTGTCGAAAAGGAAACAAACAATAAGTAGGTAAGAGTGAATTAGAAGTCTTTCTTTCCTTTCCTGCTCTGAATCATCAGTTATAATAGTGAGTATGTTTTTAGTTAAATATGGTTTTTATGCTAATGTAATGCCTTTTAACTGCAGTTCTTCCAAAGAGGGAAAAGCCTGACACAAATAGAGAGAGCACCTGAAAGTACTCTTTTGCAGTGCTTGTAATTTAATAATAACCCTTCCTGTGCTGCAACAAAGTACATAACATGCAGGGCAGTTCTGCACTAGAAAGCTGGAAAGGTTACATTTCACAGTTTTCAAGAGGCTGATGGAGATTAAGCTGTGTGGTGTGTAGTAAGCACTTTTTATAGTACTGCATGGTTAAAATTTAATCCATTATAAATAAAAGGTAATGAAAACATTAATGGTAAGGAAAACCTGACTTGAAGCTAACTGACACTTATTGTTATCTTCCTTTGGGTCCCTTATTATCATCCTGTGGCCACATCACTTTCCTAAGCCTGCAGGGAATGTTTCCCTCTGGTCTTCTGCACATTCTGCTGTCTCCTCCTGGTGCCAGACAGTCCTTTCTGCAGCATCTTTCCCAGGCTCTTCCTGTCTCTCATTGCCATAGAGACAGTGTGTGCCTGTTAGAGTCACTGCAGAGATGTGCTCATTCGAGCCCTGGGATGCCTGGTGAAGGCAGGACATGGGCAGACCTGGAGGCTCAGGGTGCCATGGAGAGCATGGAGATCAGCCTCAGTCCTGATCTGTGTAGCTGTTTTAGTACACAAGGGCAACAGAGTCCAGAAATGCTCCACAGCTGAAACGAGCTCATGGGTTGCAGCCAAAAGGCTTAAGGAACTCACTCCCAATGCCCTGGGTCATCTGAAACATTTCTGTTAAAGATGTTGCACACCCTTAGTTCATATTCTCAGTAGTAACCAAAAGGATGCTTAGAACAGGAAGGCTGGGCTTGTAATACAAGAAGTAAGCAAGGACTCAAGGCAGCTTTGATTCCTCTCTCTGTCCCAGTGATTTTGTGTGGTTCTGACCACATTGTTTCCCTTACTCTCTTCAGATTAAGGATGTTATTTTGTTCTCTCCCTTTGTAGGGTAAAAGCCCATGAGAGCCTAAAGATGTCCTAATCTCCACGCACATATACATTCCACATTTGCTCCAAAACATGGCAGTTGCAGCCCCTGAGCAATTCCACAAGCTTGCGCAGCTTTGGTGCCTTGCCATGGATGTGTAGCCTCCTACATCCTGCGTGGAGAGGCAGGTTCAGGCCATGGTGCCTCAAGGTGTGGTGCATCACCAGGTATCCTCAGTCCTGCTTGTAGTAATAACATTGGCACTTTGGGCCTGAGGTGCAGTTGGAGCAGCAGGAGTGTAGGTGCCAAACACTTGGTGACAGTGTTTACTGACAATCAGCATCAGCTTAGTTCCAAAGCTGAAGTTGCACCCCTGTAACAGAAGGGAATATGGTTACTCCTATGGCAGGCAGCAGCTGTAGGACAGAATGCTGTTTCTGGTGCAGGCCCTCTGCCATGTTTGCATGGGGGAGAAGATGCATTGGGAAGGAAATGGGGAGCAGGGTGAATCATGCCCTCACTTTCCCCAGCTGGCCACGGCACTGGGGATACTGGGGCAGCACACTGCACCAGGGACAGACCCAGAACATGTGGTGTGTCTCTGTGCAGGCGTCTGGTGCAAAGACCCTTGTCCTATGCTGGCCAAGTGTTGTCCCTGATGGTGAGACAAGGTTAACAAACATGCACTGAGGCTAATAAAGCTTGACTCTCAGTGGGGCTAATTAGCTTCCTTGCAGCAACATGGCAAAATGAGTGGCAGCTCTGCAGCTAAATCACTGGACACAGTCCTGTGCAGAGCTGCTCTGCCTTCCTTTCTGCTTAGGGAGAACATCCTATTCATGCAGCAGTGGCAAAGTCTTGAGGACAAGTTGTCTTTGAGGAGTTAAGGTACAAAGGTAATATCCATCCATTATTGCTGTTTCTGAAATGATAGTTAAAAATAGCAGAGGCCATAATTTACAGATACATTTCATACAGATATTCTAACACCTTCAGCCCTGGTTAGCCCCATTTTCCTGCTCTCTCTTATTTTCTCCATCTCTTCATGAAACATGTCTTAGTCCCCAACAGCCCTTAAAAAAGTATAAGGATATGTTAGCATGTGGGCTGCAGTAAACACTAGTGTTACTGGTGGTGAAGAGAAACCAGCTTGGAAGAAAACTTGATGTTAGGTGTACAAAAAAGCTGAAGAGAACCTGTGCCTACGAGGTGGATGAGCCAACGGATGTCTAGGGAGGAAATAATTTGTCAAAAAAAAAGGAAGGGATGGGCCAGATTTTTTGCTCCCAGCCATCTCTTGTGATTTAGCAACTGAAATTCATCATACAGCCCTAATATAGAAAGGCTCCAATGTGACCCTTTATTATTTTTGGGTTTGTGTCTATGTGCTTATGTTTGCTTATTTGCTGAAGCCAGAACTGTTTTCCTCACACTGAAGGTAAGAGATGAAGGATGTGGCCCACTTACCCTCAGTTGTGGAATCCATCTGCATATCGGGCCCCTGGGTCAGGCCTGGGTTTCCTTTGGTTTGGAGCCTCTCAGTGTTTAGGGTTGCCAAACAGCACCTGCTCTGAAGTGAAAGTGCCTAATGTCACCAAGGCCTTATAAGAGCTTTACAGTGCTTTCATCAAAACTTGAATTAAGCTCATAATAATGTCCTTTATGTGCTGCAAGTACATTAACACACTTCTCTGAGACAGAGCCTGCTTCCATTACTCTGGCTTCTGTGGCACATAGGAATTATTGTCTCCCAGAGAAGTGTTAAGTGAAATGTCGCCAGGGGATTATCACCTCCCTTTCCTGCATTTGATAAACTGAGCAGGAGAAAAGGAACTCCCACTGCCCTGCTAGGAAGCCTTGAGGAGGAACTCTGGTTTGTAGTTTCTTTTCAATAAGGGGAGAAAAACATTGTTTTGCTGTATGTTTTTCTGGTATGAAGGCTGTTCCACATCTCGCTTTGAACACTTCTAGCTGCCTTTGTGGAAAACAAGGCATGGCTCAGGAAGATTCAACTGCTGCAAAGCTTTCCCTCTCCCCATTTCCTCATATGCTTCAAACATGTCTCCAATGGGATTTTACTGATCATACATTGCTGACAAGAACCAATGGTAAATTTAGTTGCTTGTACCTTTTGGGTTCATTGTATTTCTCATCTGCCAGCTTCAGCTACAGCACAAGCAAAATCTTTTGATCTTGGAGTCTTTTTCTCGCCCTGGTCACTCTCATCTTCCCTAAGATGAATGTGCTGTACTGTGAATTCTAGTTATTATTCACTGTGATTATTGCCTAATTGTGATTTATGCAAACCAGTGTTACCTCAGACAAGGCATGTGTAGTCCCTAGTTTGTGTACACAGGCTGTTGACAGCATGATGAAAATAGTTGACTGTGATATTTTATGATAATTAATCCTGGAATGTATTTCAGATGTGTATGCTGTAGTGGCAGGTCATCATGAGATGTTTTCTACAGCAAATAATACTTGGAAGGAAGATACATGGATTTAGGCAGTGATATATTAAAAACTAATTGTGGTGCAATGCTGATGCCATTTTAAAAGGTTAAGCATTGAAAACTGCATTTGAGCCAAGTTAAAAAGGCTTGTTTCCCCTCTAGCTTGCATTTTCCCCATGTGCTCCCAAACACGCAAGGCATCTGATGTACAGGAGTACATCAGCCCCTGCTGGGGAGGACCCTGGGCAGGGCACAGGGGGAGCAGCCCTGGCCTGGGGCTGGGGAGAGGATTGTGAGCTCCTGCACCGCTCACTCCTGCCACACACAACTCCTCTTCTTGCCCTGAGAAAGGATTGTCGAACCTGTCTGAGAGAAATACAGATCACAGGCAGGGAAGTAGATGTGAGGGAGGGGAGGAAAGCAAGGATAACACAATTTCTCACTGTAGCATGAATGTATCTTGGGGTCTATTTAATAGCAGACTTTCTTCTTCCTCTCTGTCTTTATCCTCCCACCCCCTCTCCAGACAACTCAAGTGGGAATTGGAGTGAGGTGAGGGAGATGCTTTGGGAGTGAACTGGATATTAAGGAGCACGTGGAGCAAAACACAGCAGCTTGGGGAGAAGGACCAGGTGTAAGGACACAACAGTCGGGTGTCTTAGGGTAGGTCTGCAGCTGAGGGTGGCTTTCAAGTAGAGCACACAAAATCCTCCGTCTAGACCTTTCTAGAATTGTGTCCGGGAGTACTTTATAGTGGAAAAATTAAGGATGTTTAGGTTGGAGGTGTTGACAAGGCTGTGGTGATGGGGGCTGCAGAAAAAGTCCATGTCCCAGAGGGGAAGAAGGCTGTGTGAGACCCACTTTGCTGAGGTACAGCTGAGGATTCTGATCCTGGCACCCACAGGGTGGAGGAAATTGCCTGCTTGTTGTGTTGCAGAACCAACACACCTAGAAAACTTTGGCTTCTTGTAAAGCCTCCTGTGAGAGACTTTATATTCTGTGACTCAGCTCCCATAACTGCTAAAGAGAACAGCAGTGTATTTGTCAATGTCAGGGGAGTTAGCGCATCAGTGCTGGAAAATTGCTGTGAGGTCTTTGGATGGACAGTACCACAAAAAGCACTTTAGTCAAAGAATCACTGTAGAAAACGCTTAGACTGGTATCTTATCATTTATGTTTTAAACCAGATTTTTTAATATCATATTCAGCAGAATGAGCTAGTGTTGCTGGTAATTTAAAAGTGACTTGCAGTGTCTTTTCTGGTTTTGTGATTTTAAAAAATGCCTGCTTTGTTTTGCTTCTTGGTTCCTTTAAAAAAAAAATTAAAAATGGTCTTTCTTTTTTTACTTCAGTTTTGGGAGTCATAATGTTAGACCTTGATGAAGATTTAAGGTTTTTTTTTTCCTAACATGGGCTTTTGTCCTGTCAAGGAAAAAAAAAAAAAAAGAAAAAAGGACAAATTATCAACATAAAAAAAATTTAATTTTCATAGGGAAACAATGAAATGAGCATAACTACAGTTTCTGAATTATAATTATAATTTTTTTGGCTATTGAAAATGTTACTGTCAGTATTTACCCCATCGGGAGCCAAATGTAGGTCTTGCAAGTACTGGGAAAGCTGCAGGAAAAATGTCCCAGCCAGAGGTGGGCGTGGACCAAAAGCTCACAGCACAAGAATGTACCACTACAGTGAAACCCAGCCAAACTGCTTCAAAACATAAGCATTTTGTGTCAAAATAAAATATTTACATCTGAACTGGAGTAGAGTTAAATTTTTTGTGGTTAGTGAAAACAAAAAGTATATCATCAGATCTCCTCACCAGTGTTTTATTATGTAGGTTATGCATTAGCCACTAAAATACCTTTCCAATATAACATTTCTAGTTCATTTCTAGGTAGAATGAATCCAAAATATAGTGATCTAGTGACTGTCTCTTAACACCTCAAATGCTTTAAGATAAATTGTTAGTCCCAACAGACAATGAGTGTGTTCTGAAGTGTTGGCTGGGAACATCTGGTAACAAGAAGGGATAGTGTTATGAGAAGCAGTTTGCTAACTTAGTAACTTTGTATTTCAGTGTGAGGTATTTTAATGTTACCTTATACTTTCCACAATTTGTTCAAACTAAGTTGCATTTAGTATTGTCTCTCATGATACAAGTCTCACTGAGGCCTATGCAAGAAGAGGTGAGAGTTCAAGTATCTATCTAGAGAAATCTGTTTAATTTAAGACCCAGATTTTATCCACCTGATATACAACACACACACAAAAAAAAAAAAAATAAAAAGAGAAAGAGAAAAAGAAAAGAAAATCTGAATTCCAATTCTACCTACATGGTGTTGATGAAAAACCAAAAGGAAAAAAGAAGTGGTATGACACCTAGAGTACACCTATAATGATTTAATTTGCTGCAGAGTCATCCATCAGCAAAATGATATCTGGCCAACCCTTTTGTCAACAGAGCACTACAAAATTTATCATTTGTGTTGGTAGGTAAACAAGAGAGTTAATGAACCAGAGACAAGCTGGTCATGATGAGCAAGAATTTAGGGATTCTGCATTGTCTTTTCCCTTGTTCATCCTTTCATACCTGTGCTATTTTGATTTGGCACCAATTTTACTCCTGTTTTACACTTGTCTTCCACTGCACTAAATAATTACACAAAGATGAAGGCACCTGCAAATCAGCCTTGACATATTTCATAGAGTAAATTGCAGGAACCATAGTTAGGACTCTTTAGGTGCTTGCCCTGGTTTTACAAATCACTTTTTGTTTGACCTTTGACAATTGAATTTTCTATGATGTTTCTGTTTATCTAACTGTACTACCTCCTGGTGTAATTTATCTATCACTCAATATGCTCTTATAAAATATTTTGAGGTCTCTGCTGAAAGAGACCAGGTAAGTGCAAAATAAAAATTAGAAGGATAATTCACCTCTTAAACGTGATTTGTTTTCTCTTTGATATACTGGGCTTTATTAACAGAATTTTATCCAAAATTTTTAGCAAGTGGAGTTGGAGAAAACCAGGAGGGTTATCAAGATCATGGATATTTAAAAAGATTAAAAATTTCAAGAAGTGGTTAATGGGTCTCTTTAGGCACGATATGACACGAAGTCTTTCAAAGCAGCTTAAATAAATTAATATTTGCATTAATATTTATTATTCAGCAAGGTATTCTCCATGTTTCTAACCATTAACAAACAGAGTTTAAAAAAGATCTGTAAATACTGCTAGTCAGAAAAGACAATTTCTAAGCTTTCTTAATATATTTTAAATTAAAATTTCAGTCACCTCAGAAGAAGTAGAATTTCCAAAGTACTTTTGTGATCTCATGCATTTCTGGGACTATGAGGCTTAAGGCTGCAAGTCCTCACTTGAAGTAGACAAGGTTTTTTTTGTTAGAAATTCCTTTTTGGATGTACAACATCACCTTCATAGAATTGTATTTTCTAAATAGAATCAAATTTTCTAATGAATATTATTTTTAGTCAGAATTTTTTTTGTCCAGACTACTCTGTAACAACTAACAAACTATAAACTCTGTCCAAAATAATAAACTACAAACTCTGAAGTCTCATTCACAGAAAGCTGTCCA
Organism: Bombycilla garrulus; assembly: GCA_013400315.1. Lineage (NCBI taxonomy): Eukaryota > Metazoa > Chordata > Aves > Passeriformes > Bombycillidae > Bombycilla > Bombycilla garrulus. Next base: position 177,211 of record VXBU01017977.1, on the reverse strand, counting down.
TTACTCTCCTTACACCAGTGCCAACTGGGAAGGTTTTGTAATAGCTGCCCCAAGAAAGTGAGAGCAGCTGGAAAATTAACCCCAAACTCACAGGTGCCAAGAGAGATCACAGCAGAATCTAGAGATTTGAATATATGAAACAATGTGTAGGTGTTAATACAATATTTTTATTTTTGTTCATTGGAAAAGCTTTATGAGACAGTCTGCTGGACATGCTGCACTGTAAACAGATAATGGAGGACAAATGGATATGCAGCCATCAGGGGCGGTAGCTGTAGAAGTTGAAAAAACTAATTTTTAAAATGAAGAATGTATGGAGAAGTATGTATTGTACATGAAATGACTCAAGCCATGATGTTAAGACTGCATATTTTTCATTTAGAAATCAATCCTGCATGCTAAATTGCTGTGGTAACATAATTTCTTTCCTGATTATGGGGCATTTCTCCCTCTTCAGAAGTCAGAGCACTGAAAAAAACCCCAGCCAATAAACCCTTAGCTTATTGCAGAATGCTGTACTGAGATTTGGGGAACTTGCTGCTCCACCCAGGCAGAAGAGCTGGGAGCTCTGTTCGATGCCAGCTCAGGCTGCTGACACAGCTTTTCTTCAGTGAGCACTGCAGCCCTTCTGCCTCCTACCCCCAGCCCAAGCTGCAACATAATAAGGTTATTTTCTCCTGCTGGCTACAAGGGAAGAAAGCAATTGAAAGGGTGTTGTACCTGTGCTGAAATACTTGTGAAGGGCTGATGTATTATGGGATAGGAGGGTCATTGCAGTGTGTAGATTTAAGAAGGTAAGTAAACTAATGCAAAAGTGATTTTTGTACTTTGCTCATTCTCAATCTGAGGACACTTCTTTATCTATAGATCTATCCTGGAAACACCATGGTCTGTCTTTAACAGGAACTTAATTTTGTCTGATTTCCAGTAAAAGTTCTCAAACCCAGCAGATGAATGTCTGATTTTCTGCCACCTTACACTATGGGTAGTCACTGAATTTTGCAGAAAACACCCCTTTGGTCTGCCAAATCTGACCCTGCAACTCACCTTTGTGGCAGAATATTTGTCTGGACTATGAGCACCACCTTGTTTTTCATTCTGCAAGGCAGTGGAGGTTCAGACCACAGGACAGGAGGCAGAGTTATTTGCTGCTCTGTCCTCAGCATGGCATATCTTTATGTTTCTCATATTTTTCCTCTAAGCTGGGTGAAAAGTGGTTCAACTCTGTAGGAATTTCTATTCAACCACCACTAATTTTGGTTGAAGGAGTACAAGTTACAGTCTGCCATGCTTTCTTTGGGGATACAAGCTTTTGAGGGACAGGCAGTAATAAGTACTGTCCTTAAAGGCTAGAAGCTTTTAAGTGGTGATGCTGCCAAGCTGCCACATTCTTAGAGGTAGCACCACACCCTGGTGGCTGATGATCCTGTCTTGAGTGATTAACCTACTGTGGGTGGCTGGACACAGGCAATTTCTTTTACTATACAGCTGTTCAGTATAGGAGATAGTGGAGGCCTGAATTTCCATGGAATAAATGCACTTTTAACCCCTCAGCTGACTCAGAATGAGGTAAATCTGTGGGTGGAACAGGGTTGTTTGTGGCAGAACACCAGGCCTGGAGAGGCTTTGGTGCTCTGTTCCAGGACCTCTCACACAGGGTAACTCCAGCACAGGGAAGCTGCTCTCCTGCTGGCTCATCATTCTCTTTCTATACACGACTCAGCTCATCATTATGCCAGTTTTTTTAATCAGCCAAGAAGTTGTAGGAAGTAAAACCCTTTGAAAAACAAAAAAAAAAAATACTCATCAATAGTTTATACATTGGTTGTGGAATAAATTATTTGTGAGCATCACTGCACTGCTCTGTTGGGAAGAGTTATAAGCCCTTGGCTTTGCTTACTAAGTCCTGGCCAAGCCTTCCTTGGTTGTTTCCATTCTCTCTGGCATTTCCTTTTCCCATTGCTTTATTCATAAGGAGCTGATTTTTATCACTCTCTGCTCAGCAATAATATGGTTCCTATCCTTCCTGCAAGAAGAAATTTCTTATTCTTTTTATTACATATAATCATTCTTTCCTTAATTTATATCATGTCATGTATTATTCAGTGACATCTCTTGGCTCTGATTACAGGTTCTATATAATCTTACACACTTCAAAAATGATTGTTTAAATTACAATAAAATAATATCCAGCTCATTTATCTGCTGAATTTGTCTTTCATTTGCAGTTATCGGGGCCAATGTTTCATACAAAAGAACTTTCTTGAGGAGCCTTGCAGAGAGGTGGAGCTGATGTGCTGGGATTCCTTGAGAAAGAGAAGGAAACAGCTCTGGGAAGTACTACCTGCCTCAGGGGAGTAATGTTGAGGTTTGGAGAGAAATGGCAGAGAATCTTTGATTCACTGGACTCCTGAACCAGGATGCATTGAAGACAGTGGGAGCAATGTCAAATGATGGCAAATTGTGATCTCAGCAGGTTTTTAAATTCTTCCAAAGGTGGAAAACAGAATGAAGAATCTTCTACTTACTGCCTACAGACAGACTCAGAGCTCAGGAACTAAGGGATACAGAAACTGCCTCAATTCCTCTGCTCTCCTCTGGTGGCCTGAGCCAGCAAGAGGCAAGAGTGGTTTGGTTTGAGATGGAAAGAAGACCCATGCAGGAGGTGAGACCAAAGGAAGGGACTTGTTTTTAGGAAGTGGAGAAATGGGGAGAGGCTTGAAAAGCTGCTCTTCCATGACCCTGATGAAATTAATTTTCATACGTTTTCTTGAGATCAAGGAAGTAATCTGTGTTGTGGTATTTTCCCGTCAATCCAGACAGAAATTGCTTCTATTCATAGTTAAGTATTGTGGTAGTGTTATGAAAACCCTGTTGGAAATTGGGCTGCTTTGTTTGGGTATTGTTTCAGCAATGGCCATCCACAGAGGACAGCATATCTGCTCCTTTTAACTCCTAGTTTCAGACAAAATTTCTGATCTTTCTATTTATCCCTTTCCTATGTATTTATAATGTCTCTGGTCCTTTCCTGGATCCCAGCTACCTTCTTTCTGCTGGAGAGAGAAAAAAATTCCTGCTGTGCTGTTGAACAAACAATAAGCTGCTGTGCAGTCATGCCTGGGCTAAACCCTGAAATAAAGCTACGAGAAGTGCTCAGGCTTTCTTTTTCTTTGTGAAGACCCACTGGCTCAAGGGAAGAGACCTGTGAGGGAGTTTTCAGGATGCTGTTAGGACTGTGTACAGTTTATCGGAGTTACTGATCTGAGCTGGCTACCCCTTCAGCCCCCTGGCCTCATGAAATGTCCTTATGAACTCACCTTATTTCCCAGAAAGATCTATTTTTTTTTTCCTCCTGCAGTATCCTTCCACTTCAGAAGAGGCTGCTGGAAGCTCCCATAGCTGCAGCAGCTCCTCTGGCCCCCTGTGTTTGTCAGGAGCTATTTCATAGGAAAATCACTCATTCATGCCTCAGCTCTCCTCCCAGCCATCTTCAGATGCACGAAGTGAATGCAAATCCTACCCAGGAATTTGTGTCGTCTAACTTCATCTTCTCAAGCTAATGGTACATCTAGGTCCTGACCCACTGGACAGGCCAAATTGATATCCATATTTTGTACTTTGGGCCTCTTTCTAATGCATATTGTAAGAGCATAATGGCACATACCAAGGAGCAGACATGTCTCTTCCAGGGTTACTTCAATCTGCTGTAAAGATACTGCTGCTCTATGATTTCTGGCCACAGGTCCAGACCTCAACTCCAACTTCCTCACTTTTGAGGGAGAGGGAAGGTGTTGGCTGTCTGTACTTAGCCTGAGTCCCTTAGATTATCCTTTCTGCACTCACTTGGATTAGATGTGAGTTCATCTGCAGTGGGCGACCCCTCCCCAGCTTGAATTCCCAGGATGGAACAGAGACCACTTCTAACACTAAATCAATTCCTATTAGCAAAACTGCCTGCTGGAAGCTTTTATTTGCTCTCCCAGTGCCAGCGAAAATAACAAGTTTCTTACCCTCCTCACACAGACAGTTCCTACAGACTCTTTTATCAAATAAAAGCAAGGGATGGGCTTTTTTGTTGTTGTTGCTTTTTGTTTAAGATTCCTGACTGAAAACCTGCAGTACCCACTCTTCTCTCTGGTTGGGATCCAGCACTGCAGAAACTCATTTTCACTATACTTTAGCTGAAAACTTTAGAGACTGCGGACAGGAGTTGGAGCAGTCTCTGGATGCTGATTCTTGTCAGGTTTATAGATGTATTCCTAAGCAAGTTGTTTCTGCTCTCTGCAGGATGCTGCTTCTATCTCTAAGGGCTAGGTTATGTAAAAATAATGGCAGAAGCCTGCCTTAACCTGGCAAAAAAATGGAATAACAATTGTTCAATGAAATGCTGCCTTTTCAATCAATCCTCCTTCCTAATTAGTGCTGCATGGTGGAGCTAATCTTTCAATAATAATGCAAGAAAAAAAAAAGAAAGAACAATTTGGTGATTGATGGGAGAAAACCTGAATACATTATTAAAAGTACCAATCAGTTGTGTCTAGAGGGAGTTTAATAAAAAACACTTTTGATGGAAATCATAAGACATGTTTTCCAATATGAATATAAACTTTAATGTAGTCTGGTGTGACCTGGGGAGAGAGGCTGCTCTCAACAGCTTTGCTTCATGCACGATCAAAAGTTTCTGTGGTCCTCAGCAGGCCCTATTGGAAAAAATGAATTTTACTGGAGGTATCCAAGTGTGCAGAGAAGCAGAGCGGACCTAGTCAGCCATGAGATGTGGTTTTTACAGCACTAGGAATGAACACAGAGCAGAGTTGATACATCTGAGTATAAATGCTGATTGTAACTTATAACTCCTCTTTGCTTGGGCACTGTTCTTTTTGTTTGTCAATAGCTCATTAGTTCCAATCCTCATTTTCAGGGTTGATACAAACTAGTCTGAAATGGTAGGCTCAAAATGTTATACTAGCTTACTGTAAGAAGTATTTATTGGAATAAAATTCTCTTACTTTACTGCAATATTAACTCTAGCAAATAGCATGGAGAGATACGGTCTTTTGCTACTGACCTGCATTTGAGGAAACAGAGCTAATGAAACTCATGCACTTATATCCCATAGTGGATATCAGCCTCAGTATGGAAGTAGACATTAAGCCATAAAAATAAGTTTCTTTCCTTCTAGGAGAAAAAAGCAAGAAAATTCAGAATAGCCTTTTCTAAAATGGTTACATTGCTTTACTGTTACAATGTCTTACGAAACATAACATTATTAAGAATACCCTAAAAATGGGTGAGCTTATGCTCTCTAGTACCTCCTCTTACCTTAACCTCACTTATTAGGAGGCATTATAGGTTCCCTGAAAAAGCCCCAACAAGCCTCTGAAGTCTCTTACCTGGCTTTCATTGCAGTGGTGTGGCATGGCCTGGCTGGTTGGTGATGGCAGCTTGGATGCTGGAGTGAGGATCAAAAGGAAATGGATCTGAGCTGTGCATTAAAGATTGAACCTTTCCAGTGCCCTTTCTCAGGCATAAAGAGCTGGAGGGTGTTGATTGCAAGCTCTCATTTTGCATTACTCTCCTTGAGTTTGGAGGCATTGACTCCACTCAGCTTCAACTATTTTAACACAAGTGTAAATGCCCCTGTAGTTGTGGTATGTAATCTCACGTCACAGTCACGGTTCCTCTCTTTGTGAGCCAGGGCAGAAGCTAACTGACTGCAACCAGGCTTTAAAAAAATATGTAATTAGATTAAGTCACCATTTCAGAGAACTGTTGCTGACAGCTAGGGGATTAATTCTGCTGTTACTTATTAGGCATATGCTCCAGATTTTTGATATCATTCAAGTTGAAGAGAATATTACATGACAAGCATCCCTTTAAACTTTTACAATTTCTTGGATCTCCTTCCAGTGTTAATTGTAATCCCAAGTGATGAGCCTACCCATTTAACACAAAGTCAGTAAATTGTTCTGCCTCTGGTTGCTGGGTGTGGGGAGTCATTCTGCTGCTCCTCTGTGTGTGTGCAGCCCAGGCTGGTGAGGGACTCAATCCTGCAGTGACTGGCGTGAGCTCACAGGTCACAGGGAAAACAAAACTGTATTGTAAAATGCTTGGTCTTCCCTTACAGCTCGTAAGCACAGCCTGTAAGACAAAAAGCATCTCTTAACAATGCAACTTGCTGCTGCAACACCATGAGTACTAAAGTCCTTGGGTTTGGGTTGTCAAAGGGCTGGGCAAGCCATAAGGAGCCATAAAACTCATGTAGGCAGCTAACTTCCAGCAAAGTGTACTCTATAGTGCTCATGGGACCAGGACAAGGTTAGAGGAAGACGACAACATGGATATTTTGTGGGGTGGGTTTAGAGCTGGAGCTTCGGTTTGTCTTGAAGACACAACATGGTTGTTGGTTACTTTTCTTGGGGAGTCTGGGCGTTCACATGTGGCACCCAAGCCAAGGCCTGAATAGCCACCAGAGGCTGGGAGAAGCCAGTGGCAGCAGAGCAAGTGTGGGTGAGCATCCATCCCTCTGTGGGCTGAGTGGTCTCCTGTGAGCAGCTCTGTGACTATTTCCCCACATTTGTATAGCAAAAAATGGTAGTCCTGCTGCTAGCTGAGAGAGGGGTAATAAGGTTGAAGCAGGCAGCTGCATTGTGAAAAGAAGCCTTGGCTTTTTCCCTCAGCAAATGCTCTGTGAGATAATGCTGGTGTAGCTGCATTTGAGCTGTATAACCCACCTCCACATTGTATTATTAATTCTATAACAATTGTGTTGCAATTCTGTACCACAGATGGGGTTTTTAACTATTTCATTAGCTCAGTAGGAACGGTACACAGAAACAGTTTAATTCTGTAGGATTATAATGAGTCACAACACTCAAAGGAGCAAATTCCAGGATACAAGAACAAATTTGGACACTGCCAGCCTCCTCACAGCACAGGCTTCAGCTAAGATCACTCTGACTAAAATATGCAGCTAAGGCACTGTTGAACGTGACTCATAGGAAATAGTATGCTGACCTGAATACACATGCTGAGTACATGCTGTGGGTGGGCAGCTTAAATGCTTTGTAAAACCACTTCTTTTAGAACTATTTTTTTCCACCAATGGTGAAAACTGATCTTTAATAATCTGAGTTTCCCCTCTGCCCTGCAAAAGCAATAAATATACTGTTCCCCCCACTCCCAACACCATGGGTTTCTCTGTTACAGATTTATGTAAAAAAGCTTCTGCCAAATCTGGTGCTGAGGAGTAGTGGGAAGGATTTGCAGCTGTGAGATGCTGGAGGTGGTGTGAGGTAAGGGAGGGGGTTTGAGTGAAGTGATGGGCTGCTGGGGTGGATCTGCAAGGACTGCTACAGCTGGGTGGAGGCACAGGCAGGTCTCTGCACAGACACACATGCTGCACTGGCTGAATGCTTTGTTTTAGATTATGTTTTGTGTGTGTTGTCTAAGGGAGATACAGACTGCTCAACAAAGTCACTTACCAGTGCAAAAATACAAACGTAGATAGGATTATTATGCTTATTAGTTTACAATAGAAAAACTTCATAATTCCTAATCACTACTTTGACTTAGAAAAGCGGCATACAGTGATGAAACTTCTTTTATTCATCCTCTCAGGTCTTAAGCAGCATGAGCATTAGGCAGGCAGTGTGTTTACAGCCTCACACAGCGATTCCCACTGACTACATTTGGGCACACATTCCACTACCAGCAACTCTTGCATCTGTAAGGGGAATTCAGGGGAAAAGAGGAGCTTATGTTTTCTTGACATTAATGAGAGGGATCTGGCATTAACTGAAAGTAATTGACAACATTAGGGCAATGATAAAGGGCTGGCCTTGTTGCCAGAAAGACAGATTAGAGGGAGAGACTTTTTTTTAGCATCCAAGAATTATTCCAGAGGCAAGGAAGTGCATTCTTTCTAAACCCATAGGGATATATAATGGATCTACTTAAAATTTCACATTGCTGCACAAAAACTTTCAGTCTCTAAAACAGTGAGCTCATATGAGCTCACTGTGGAGAAATATAGATCAGGATTTTACTGGTCTATTGGAACCCATACTCTGCAGCTGAGCTCTTGCTAAAGAAAGTGAGGCCATGAACACATTACCATGACATAGTAAGTTACTGTGTGCCAGCTGAAATGTGCTAACTGGGAGAGGAGATTGCACCAATGGATGAAAAACTTTTTCAGCTTTTTTTTTTTTCTTTTTTTTTTTTTTTTATGTGTGCTTTTGTGCTAAATACTTACAGAGGACAACAATTTATGAAATGTAATTCCCTGGTGTAGACCTACACCAGTGTCATTTCTGCTGTGCTTAGGCATTTGATTATATTTAATCTGCTGAACAATCCTAAATGTACATAGGACTGAAGGTGCCTCAAGACAAAGGCAGGACTATGCACTGGGACTTCATCACTGTGAATATGAGTGAGTGTATAGCAACAGGTCTACCTGAATTACTTGAATGGATACTTAAATTTAGAAAATACTTATATCTATGGAATATATCTCTGTAGCTCATCTAGAGACATCATGTTCACAACTGCTTCTTACAAATAAGAGTGAGGCACTCATACAGCTTTTGAATTTAATATGCTTTGCTCTTAGCTCATCTTTGAACTTTTGAATCACCATAAGTATGTGACTGATTTCAGAACAAAGACACCAAAAGCAAAACAACGAGTCACCGGGATGAGATGGTGTTTACTTCAGCATTCCAGAGGGATGTGGGGATAAAACAGCTCAAATGCTAGCTGTGGTGTAGAGACTCTCTTGCAGAACTTCGTGGATTCTGCCATTTTTTTAGGTATTAAATAGGTTGCTGGTTTTTAAGGGGACTAGGGAAAATCTGATGTCAAACATTTGTACTGAGGAGATTTGTTGAATCAGTAGAGTATAATCCATGGAAGTAAGAATGAATATCATGTTTGGAGGATGTCACTCCACATCTTTTGTAGGGGAAAGGTGTTGTGCTGGTTTGAGATTAATTGACATTTTAGTGGGCAGGAAAATAGCCACCCCTGAAAGTGAGGTGTGCCTATAAATTTTCCATGAGCCCAGTGCAACACCAATTGTGGGCTAAATTTAAAGACAGACAGGGAAATGAGCCAATCAAAAGTGAAATTCGTCTCAGTAGGATATATATTTGCACAGGACTGCCCGGAAATCGCTCTCTTTTGTTTCCGGCCTTGAACAGGTACAGACGGGCTGTGCCCTCGGCCCAGCTTTCTCCCCCCAAGGCCACGGAGGCCTGCGGGAGGGGAAAGGCCGGGCCGTGCCGTGCTGGGAGCCTCTCCTGAGGGAGCTGTCCTGGCAGGTGGTGGGGAGGATGGAAAGGAGGAGCGATGCCCCGTGCCCTGGCCCAGTTTTCCCCCAGTGTCCTGTGGGGGGAGACTGGGTCATGCCGGGCCAGGCCGAGAGAGAGCCCCACCCAGAGGGAAACCATCCC
>VXBU01017977.1:150503-166938 GCA_013400315.1 Bombycilla garrulus | reverse complement strand
GTGATTGTGCTCCTTTTTTGGTCCTACCTCACAGCAGAAATTGAGAAAAATATATTTTCATGGGTGCACTGGCCCTTGGCTGGTGTTAAACCATGACATTCTTGGTTCCCTGACCGGGAAATCGATATTTTGTAAATAAACCCATGACAGTGTGTCTTCTGTTGTTATTCTTTGCCTGCAGTTGCAGCAGACCTGGTTGGCACTACCCACAGAGGTTTCCAAGCAATTTGATATAGACTAGACTAGACTAGACTAGACCAGTTGGAGGGGACTTACAAGGAACATCTTGCCCAATAGCCTGACCACTTCAGGGTTACCAAAAGTTAAAGCATGTTGTTAAGGTAATGTTGTCCAAATGCCTCTTAAATATTGAAGGCTTGGGGCGTCCAACACCTCTCCAGGAAACCTGTTCCACTTTTTGACCACCCTCTCAGTAAAGAAATGCTTCTTAATGTCTCTAAAACAATTCCAAACCCATGACAATATAGCTTTGAACCATTCCCTCACATGCTGCCACTGGATACAAGGGGGAAGAGATCAGAACCTCTCTTTATTGACTTCCTCCAAGATTCCTGCACAAGCCTAGGCATCCAAGCACAAGAAGGAAGGCAAAAAAGTAAACAGTTGTTTAAAAGATAGGTAGCAGAGGGTTAAAAGTAATAAGTTTTCCCAGGGAAGAGAGATCCAGAATGCTTTGTGCCAAGACCTGAGAATTCAAAATATGAATTTTTTAATTAATTTATGTATAATATTCTGTAAAAGTGGGTGAATATAGACTGTCAACAAACTTGTACTGATGATACTAAATTCATCAGAGTAGTAAAGCTGAAAGCTGATTGTGCCGAACTGCAGAAAAATATTGCATGGCTAGGGATTGGGCATTAAAATAGGAAATACAGAATATTTAATCTAAAATGGGACATACTGGAAATCAACAATCCTGACTTCATACATAAGAATGATGGAATAACCTGGCCATTAGCACTCACCAATATATGGAGGTTGCTGAATACATGGAAATCACCTCAGGCTCTGAAAGTCCCTGAGCTGCAGATTGGTGGAGGCTGGAGGAGCATTCAGGGTAAGTAGTTTATTCACCTCCTTGTTAGACTCCACTTTAGGTGTCTTGTTTTAGCTGCTGTTGGAGACAGAATTTTAGCTTCTGACCATCAGTCAGAGACAGGACTGCTGTCATTTCTATTTTCTTACACTTTCAAAAATCTCCCTCTTTAATGTGTTTACTGTCTGAGCGACTGAGAAATACTTCTCACTTTGGAGAGAATTCAGAGGAAAAAGAAAAAAATTATATCCAAATGTATTGGCTAAATCCAAAACATTTAATGGGTTTCTTTGTGTGTTTCTGGAGAAAAAGAGAAATGAGATATATTGAACCTGTGATGCTTAGAAAAGTACCAACTGTTCTGAATAAGTTCGTATATCCTTAGGTCAAGAAACATGAAACTGAGTTATGGGTTTATTATACTACACTCATGGTAATGAAAAGATTTATTTATAATTTAAATCATCCATTGTAACGCCTGCTCATATTTTTCTCTTTTTAGAGTATAGTCATATAAGAACATATATTCAATCCCAGTGGTTTAGAGGGAAAATATCTTTTAAGTAGAAATACCATTCTGTATCTCAGATGCAATAAAAGAAAAGGGGTTTTGTCTGCTATTATTTCTCATTTTGATATCAGACAACACAGTTAAAATGGAAAAAGGAAATTTTAAAACCTGCATACTGCTTAACACCCAGGAATTTCTGTTCTGCAAATGAGAACACCCATATGCAAATGTCATCAGAAAGGGCTTTGATAATGTTTGCCAAAATTGTATGTGGATTTAAATCCTTGCATTGAGAGGATCATGCAATCATAGCATTGTATAGGCTGCAGGCATATTTTGGAGATTGTATGATTTATCCTCTCTGCTAAAAAATGGTGACATTAAAAATTAAGATCAGGTTGCTCATGGCCTTGTCCAGACGAGTTTCGAATACTTCCAAGGCTGGTGATCCCTTGAGCTTTTTGGACTCGGTTCTAGCGTCTGACCACTCTCTTGGAGAATTGCTCTCCATATTGCTTTAACTGGTGCCCATTTCTTCTTGCTTTTTTGCTCTTAACCCCTGATAAGAGCTTGGTTCTCTCTACTGTGCAGCCATCAGCTGTGGCAATGAGTACATCCCTCCTGAGCCCTTCCTTCCCAGCCTGAACAGCTCCAGCTTCCTCAGCCTCCCCACAAATGTCCTGTGGTGTGGTCCTCTGCCCATCATGATAATCCTCCCTCCATTGGTCTGGATTGAGTGTGGCAGGCTGCTTCTTCCACTCCAAACTGCATCCCTCCCCTCCACCCCACCTAAAAACCCTGGGTGTGAAAATCTCAGCTGAAATAGGAGATTCATGCAAAATTTACTGAGCACTCGACTGGAGTAGCAAGCCCTGAAATGTTTCACCTGTCTGCCTTGATGCGCAATTTTTGGCCCTTATGTACTTGTTGAGAGATGGTCACAGACCATATTTGACAACACAGCTTAAACATAACAACATGTGAATATTATGCAAAGATCATCTGGTCACTTAAAGGTTATAGTTGGGAAGTATTAATAGACGTGACATTTTCAAATCAGTTCAGTGTCCACATGGCCACCTTTTCAGAATGGCCAGTGGTGTTTTAGGGTTGCAACAAGGAACTGGCTTCTAAGCCCCTTTTTGAAAAATGTCGTCTTTCACACCCTGTGTTGGGAGACAATCTTGTTTTAACCTCAAAATCTAGAAACTAATGAGGATTTTCTTTGAACATTTATTTCTCCATTTACTTTTATTGCTGTTTACTTGTGTGATAAAATAGTTTGAAAAATCAGCCCTGGGCTTGCTGAGGTGCTTAAACATATGCCTAATGAAGAGAGGATCCCAATGAAGCCGTCTAGTTAAATCTACTTAAAGTCGGGAATGTGTTTGTACTGTGGGAAGAATTGGTCTTCATCCTTCATATTTAACGAGAATAGGGATGTGTGCAGAAAAGACAGCCCTTTGCTTTTAAAATATTTGGGCTTTTTGTCCCTTGATATAGCCATTTCCTCAGTCTTAACAGGATATTCCCTTCCAGCAGTGAAGTGTGGCATATTTTTGCACAAACATTCAAGTAAGATTTCTTGTTTTAAATGTCACTTAATTTGTCAACTTTATTGCAGAATGGGGAAATGATGCTGAATGCAGCTGTCACCTTCAGTGCTTGGCCTTGGCAGGTTTTCCAGCAAGAATGAGTTTTACAGCTTGTCTACCCTCCAGCCCTGAGTTATCTGGAACTGCTTTTTACCATTATAGCTGCTCAGCTGCAATTAAGGGGGCATCTGAGTATTTGGGAATTCCTTGGACCATTAGTTTGAGCAACTCTAATTACACTAGGAAAATTCTTTTTTCCTTTTTTTTTTTTTTATTTTATATATTCTGTCCTTTTAATTACCTAGAAGCAGTTTACTTGAGAGGAAGTTATCTGTTTTGTAGGAAAAATCTGCAGTTCTGTAAACCCAGTATTTCAGTGACACAACTGTAGGTTTTACCTAGAGCTGGGCAAAATCCATCAGCTTTGTCAGTGGACCATTTCTGAGAATTTGCACCATTTCATACAACTCTTAATGTTTCTCTGGTTTTGTGTTGTTGTGGGGTTTTATTTTTCTTCTTTTTTTTTTTAATTACTACAAAATACTCATATTTGCATCAAAACAGGGGGAAATGGACATGTATCCACAAAGCCGAGGGTTCTACCTCTCCTCACCAATCCAAGGCTACATAAGTTAAAAGGAAATTCCTGCTGTTCAGGAAAACCATCCTGCTTTTGATTTTTATTGCATGTTCTTTTTTGTATACTTCCAAGCTGTTTTTGTCCAAAAGAAAGGCTTTTGCTTTGATTTTGATGACTGTAAAGAGTTTCTAAGCCTCCAAAAGATTACTTAGAGAAGCCTTCCCATTGACATCAAATAGCTTTAGATCCAGGGACACTCATTCTGAAGACACCAAAAACCCATTCTGACTTTTTTTTCAAGCTCTGCATTGTAGTATTGATGTTTGCAACTTATCTGCTCTTTCCAAAATGTTTTTCCTCAGCTGAATGTAGAATTACTAATTTCTTAAGCTATAATACATATAATAAAAAAAATATAAAATTGATACTCTAGAATTGCTTGTAGGAACCTTTTATCTTAGTGTGCTTGGCAACTGTAAATATTGTCAATAAGGTTTCTAGTAGATAATTATACTGAGACTGTTTAGCATGCATTTGAATACTATTTATTATAAGTTCTGAGTCTTAAAATCACAGGTTTCTGTTAGAAGTCATTAGCCTTTTACTAGAATGGCTTTTCTTGACAGTAGAATTTCCTGCAAGTCCTGAGTAATTTGTCACCGTTTCAACGATAATGAAATTTGCAAAAGCAGCTCATTCTGTGCTTTCTCAATGCACAGCTGTCAGCCAGATATCATCTGGACAAAGTGTTAAATAAGCAGTGTTACAAAAAAGAAGAAAGAAAAGTTTGACAGCAAAAGCAAGCTGCTTCTGCTTATCAGACTGGTGGCAGCAGGGCACTCTGCATTCCCAGCCACTGCACAGTCTCTGTGGTTTTCTGCCACACCAGTAGAAAACACTGGGATTTGGAGAAGGAAGATCAAACATGCTTCTCACTCCTGGGGCAGCCTTTCATAAGTCCCGTTCTTGGTCTGTCCTCCATGTCTTCTAATTTCTGTCGCAGTGCACAGGTGAAGAGGAGAGTTTTTAGCTTGAAACAACTGCAGTGATTTAAAAGGGATGTTTGTGTGTTGTGTTCAGGTGGCTGCAAAGTCAGCAGCTTTCCTGATGAACAGAACGATCCCACAAAAGGGTAGTTCTGTTCTGCCATCTCCAGAGTGAATGTCTGGAGTAGTTCTGTCTTTTACTGGGTTCCACATGTCTGGACAGTCAGCTGAGGCTGATGACACAGGCTGTGCAGCCACACAAACAAGGAAGAATACAAGAGGATCTCTGCTTTCACTACAGGGACAGCCCCAGTGCTTAGGAGCGACAGGATGTCAGCAGCAGGCAGCAGTTAGTCAGCACATTTGCCCCACAGTGGTGGCCTGTGTCAGGTAAAATCATGTAATGGACATATTACTGAAGGAAAAAATGGGAGCTGGATCTCCTGTGCACCAATGGGGAAAAAAAAAATAAAGAATGGGCAATGTCAGGAGACAGAAGGAAAGCTGGCATATTGCATCTCAGTGACTGGTCAGCTGGACTTGCTCCCTGCAGGAGAAAGCCTGCATTGCTTCGTTTTTGAAATGTGAAGGAAAAAGTCCCAAGTGGTTGTGTTGGGCAAAGAGAGCCTGAAATGCACTCTCTTTCCTAGGTCAGGGAGCTCATGCCTATCTGTGAAACAGTGTACCATAACCTTGGTCCAGCTAGTCTCATGGGCTGCACCACTATGGGACCGCCTGACATCCTGGACATTAGAATCACCCTAACCATGATATGTAAAATAGCTCCCCAGCTATTTTAACCCCTCTCAAACCATTGAGTGTCAAACTTCAAATAAAAACAGGTCTTTCTTTGGAAAATAATTAGTTTTTTACCTTTCCGTTAATTTGTACTGCTGAATCTTAACAATTGGGAAGCTATAGGTATAATCTCAAACAGGAATTTGGGGAGCCACTTCATGGATTTCTATCATCTGTTTTAGGATAAAATTCATTGCCCTCTGGAAGGTACTCCTCTGTTTCTACTGACTTTGCAGGGACAAAATCCTCTGAGTACAGACAGCTTTGTGTGATGGATCTTGCCCTTTGTGTACTGGCTCTCAGTTGGAAGAAAATGGTGATACAACAGGCAGGTGCTGGAAAACATCTAATATCTATTGAACTTATCCACAGCCTAACACATAAAAATAATTATCCCTACGACCTTTTCCATTTTGAGGAGTACTCACTCTCTGTAAGAGCTTAGTCTCCTCAGTTGCTGAATGCTTTTAAAGCAGTCAGAGTTTCTGTGCAGTTACAGGAGTACACAGCCCCTCCCCAGGATTAGGCCTTTGGCAATCTCTGACAACTCAAAGCATCCCTGGAAACGAACATCCAGAAAAGTTCAGAATCGATTCATAAGTAGGGAGAGCGTATAAGCACAATTCCAAGAGCAAGGTCTCTTATGGCTGTAAACTAGCAGATAAAATGTTAATCCTAACCACGTGAGACCTATCTCACCAGTGTACTAATTATTTCATATGTATAAGTAACAGCTTTGGATACTGCAAATTTGGTTATAGGGAAATCATGCAAACTACAATGATGAATTTGGGGTGTGAATGCAGCCTGTGTTGTGTCCAAGTCATTGCACTGGACTAGATGTTCATTTGTACAGCTTGTGTTGTCCCTGCCATGTGTGACATGTGACAACACGTGTGTTCTTCAATTCAGGCAGTGTGGAACAGTAACACACCTCTACATAACTCAACTTTCAAATGCCATCTACAAGCTGGGACAATGAAAGCAAAAGCATATTCACCTAATGGCAACTTGTCAAATAATGGGAAATTTTTTTGGGATGAAAAAGAGCCCTTTCTTTGGGAACAGGTGAACTGTGAATTTTTCAGCGAACTTTTTCAATTTCTGCTCACTATAACTATAAATCTTATAACTTAATTCATTTGCAGAAGGAGGAAAAATCATCTTACTTTGTTCCTTGCATTGTAGCTTGCTCTCTCCTGAGCTTAAAAAGATATAGAAGTGGTCTGTCAGTGGGAATGAGTTCTTGTTGTATGTAGGACAATTTTTAAAAGAAGATCTCCCTGTCTCTCCTTCTCTAGCTTTAACTTAATTTTGCCTGTCCTAACCAACTTAATGACACAGGTATTAATCTACAGGCACTCTTGTTCTATCTGAGTCTGAATTATTTTCCTGCATAGGTAAGGGAAATTGACCCCAAAATATCACAATTTGAATCACGAGTATAGAAGAGAAACCAGATGGGGAAGAAGGCAGCAAACTTCTGAGGCACAAAAGGAAGGTCTACTGCAGAAAGCAAGGGAGCGGAACATTTTCCAAGTGTGCGGTAGACATAACAAGAAGTGTATGAGCTTATCTTGTGGGAAAATGGTAAGAAAACATTTCTAAACCTAGACAAAATGAAAGACTGGGATACATTGCCTGGGGATTACATTATTTGAGATCTGTAAGTACAAATTAGATAGGTACCTACTAACAAGGTAGGTGTGGCTAAGTGGATGTCAGGGTCTGAGGTCCTTCAAGCCCAGTTCCTTGAGTTCTGTGATGTAGACCTTCTTCCTTGCCATAAAACCATTACTAAATGGATAGGTACAAATGAATGAAACCTATTTATTGACATTTCTTTTGTGTCATAAAGTGGCCTATTTAGTAACAGACAACAGAAATTAGGATTATGGAGATACGAAATTGCAGCAGGAGCTTGCTCAGTGTGGGCTCTCAGAGCTCTAGCTGGGGCTGATTTTGGTTCTTACAGCACCTTCTCAGCCCTGTGCCTGAGGGATGGAGGATGAGGAATTACATATTACTGCACATTTATCAAGCAGACTGTTTACTGGCTATCATTTTTTTCTGAGTTGGTTTGCATGTGAATTTTCTGCAGTTTAGATCTTATATTGCTCAACCAGCAGATCTGATAGAGGAAATCTGCACAATTAAGATGATAAATTTTTCACGTCACCTGTCTTAAAGTATACAAAGTATACCTGTTCTGCCATGAATGATTGCTACAAATGATGAATCAGCAAGGATGGATCCATGTTTAACACTTTGGTTTGTGATTTTTGTTATAATCTCTGACATGACTGATTATGCCATGGCCTAAAGCAATTTATTGAATTAATGAATTACTTACTAATACATGAGTATGATTAATTGAGATGCCTGTTTGGATCCTACTCTGCATAATGAAGCTTGAGCACTGACAGGTGCAGCCTGTGGGCCTGTTTCTGTCTTCCAGGAAATGACAGGGAATCACAGAGATAATCCACACCAGCTAAGGCTGCAGGACTCCACTGAGAAAATTCTCCCAGAGAAGGCAACAAGCACCTCTTACTTCAGTGACCTGGAACACTTACCCCTTCCTGCCTCATTATCTGTCTTTTCCTCCTTCAGCTTTTACTCTTTATATACTCCGTAATTACTGATTTATTGCAATGGCAAGCCAAGGGTGGCAGTACTGACCTGCTGCTGGAAAGCTGGTGTGGAATTAGGAGTCACCTTCCTGAAAGTCAGGTGCAAAAAAGAGTAACCTTGTAGTGTCTGGTTAAGTTACAAATGCCCCACTGGGGTTTGTTCTTGAATGTGTGTATTTTCAGGATTTATACATTAGTGTTTTGGGTATAAACAGCACCGGTCATCTGCTGGATGCTGACTCCTTCTGAGGTAAGTTAGAACAGTGACTGGCAGAAATTGAGCAGCCAAATATCAATAATATGCCTGTGGCATTACTCACCCCAAGTGCGCAGCTGAAGACCTGGTGGCTGTATGGACAGAGGGGATGGCAAGGCTGTACAGCCCAGAATTCCTCCTTCCCAGCCCGACGTGCTGAGCCCAGGCTTTGACACTGTGTGGGTGGCACATGGCTGTGAATGAAAGGCCTTTGTCTGGCTGAATTGCTCCCTGCAGTGTTCAGGTGAACCATGGAGGAGATAATCCAAGAAGGTCAACAAACTGGGCTGTACGGTAGTAAAATTGTAGGCTTGATAACTTCCTTCTCGGAGGGGTAATTCAGACCTGCTTTGGTTGAGGTGAATGGTTTAAAGAGGTTTGAAGGAAGAATCTGGTGTCTGAATGCTTTCCTTGTGTGGCTTCTGGGGGCTGGAGAGTGAAAAGGGGGACAAAAGCCTTATTTTCTGTGCCAGTGTGGAGGATGTGTGTATGGATCAGTGCTGTTTGGCTGAGGAGCTCTGTTCTGACGATGAATAGAAAGGTGCTGAACTTACTGCTCGTTTTTTATACAAAATGGGCCATTAACACTTGTGACACAATAAAATGACTCTTTTCTAGTCCCTCATTACAATATCTTAACTTCAATTTTACTTTTTAGAGTTAGCAAGGTAGCTCTGCTAGAGCTAACTCTGAGGGGAAAGATGCCAGTAGAGCTGCAGGAAAGGCAATAGAGCGAGGCTGGTGTTCAAGTAGCAAGGCATGTTTGGGGTGTTTTGTTTCAGTAGGAAACTGGGTTTTGATTATCATTGAGAAACCCACTCTTCCTCTGAACATCTTTTCTTGGAGGGTTTCTGGTGATCCATTTCCATGGCAGAACCATTTTAAGCCTTCCCAAGTCTCTGATCTTGGTACTCAACTTGTAGTTTCTGCATACAGCAGAGCTTGTCTTGCCATGGTGGCAATGCAGACACACAAATAAATACCTGTGTCATACCTGAGCAGTGGGTCTGAAATGTTACAGCGTGTACAAAGCAGCTGGGAAGGCCCTGTAAGGCCAGGACCCCAAAGCTGAGAATAGTTCTTAGTGAATTACACTGGGAATTTCTGCTCAGAACCCCCTTTCTCCTACGCTGGCTGAATCTGAAGCCACAGCTCTGTAGGACTGAGTGGTCTCCCAGTTCACCTGGCCTTTGAAGGAGAGGTGTGGTGACGTGGCATTGCAAACAGCAGGGACAATACATGCAGTAGTTCATCATGGCGCACTCCAGAGAGCTCCTGAGGGCAGCTGGGATTCACTGAGGATAACTAAGCCTGAGATGTCTGTGTGATTCACAGTGGCTTTTTGAATTCCTGTCTAAATATCAGGACTGAAAAATTCAGACTCTGCAGCTGTTAATGAAATGATCTCTTGAGAACAGCTTTGCACGTAAGGGATGCTTATTTTGTGTGTAAAATTTGGAAGGCAATCATTAGCTTTTTTCTTGACCCTTATTCCCAGGATGGTGAAAAACAATTTCATTTGCAAATAGTAGATTTCAAGGTCTATGATTTGAAAAAAATTCTTGAAATGGTAATGCAAGCATTGTGCACTGTCTCTGTGGCCCAGGGCTTGCACGATAGCTCCCTGATTGCGTTAGCACCATTGAGTATTCTTCTCTTGTACTCATTCCCTGCAAAAGAGATATTGACAGAGGCATCCTTTTGAGTCTTTGAGTTTGCCTGACCGTGGAAAAGAGTAGAGATAGGTATTTGGAGAGGAATAGTGGGAATAATTGTTTTTTCTATTGCTGCGATGTGTTAAACAACAGACTATTTTCACTCTGAGCCATGTGAAATAGACATTGTGTAAACTTTTGGGCTGAACAAAAGATTTAGTTAGTCAGATAAAACAAACTCAAAGAGTGTAATCTAGAGGAAAATGAGCAGAAAATGATAAACAGAGGTGTGCAGTGGAGTAGGAAGACAGTTAACTTCATGAACCACATGGCCATCTATGTTTGCAGGGCCTTGTATGTCCTCTGAAGTGGTATGTGGCTGAGCGTAATCACTTATTCTATGTATGTGACCAAAGGACTTGTTCAAAAAAAGTTCAAAGCCCCAACATCCTTCGGTTTAAATAAAGTACTGTGTTACGTTATTAAGACTTTTAAATGCCTATAGTAAAACAGAAGCATCGTTTTGAACACATGTATTTTGTTATTTTAGTATTTATGATTTGAGTGTTTTGCTTGTTGAAACATTGAATGACATGACATTTCACTAAATTCTATAATTTTGCCAAGCTCAAACATAGATGAAATTTATGGGATGGAGTTCAGGAAAGTACATGGGAGGGAATATAGAGAAGGAGAAAAGGAAAAAAAATAGTTTGGGGACAGGTAGTTCTATAAGCTGAAAAACCTGTCCATGAAGTATTGGGCCTCAGTTTTGAAGGCTGCATACACAAGAAGGAGCCATTCTGCGATTTCTAGTAGGAAGCTGTTGGATGAAACCTATAGAATTAGTTTGAGTGAAGAGGGAAATTTCTGGATCATGTTTCTGAAAAACAGTTGTGATAAGAATCAGGATGTACTGGGACAGCCTCAAAATGCCCTCCACATCAGAAGTTATGGGAAATTTGTATTTCAGAAACCAGGTGTTTCTAAAATGAGTGAAACCAGATGCTCAGAGCAGATGACTTCCTTGTCAGCTGTATTTCTGTCACCCAACAGCTGTCTGGAACTGTAGTTAGAGGCTCCCTTCTGGGCTCTGGGTCTCCTGAGTACACAGAAAGAAGCCTGGAATGCTGACCTGGTTCATTATTCCTGAGCTGGAGAGCCTGGAAAGAGTCATATCTTTCCTGCTCAGCTCTGCAGTTTGTCTGAAGTTCTTTGATGGGAACCTGACTTAGACTTGCTGGAAGTTCATCATCCTAAGATATAGCAGCCCAAGTCTTTGGTCCATCAGGATGGCATTTACATTTTGAGTGCTCTACAGAACATAGTCCCTGCATGTGGCACATTACCAGTTTCTGAAAGGCATTCAGCGCTAAATGGCCATGCAAGAGATTCGTGTGAGAAAAAGCTTCTCTTATCTACTGCTTGGTCATGAAAGAACACTCAAGTGCACAAATAAAAGATACAAATTATGTTTTCTGGTGCTGTGCTTCTGCTGCATTTCTCAAAATGAGGCACGGGTTCAAAGAATGCCTGCTACTGTGGTTTAGTAGTGCTTGGTGGATCCTCATGCCACTGAAACAGCTGATAAACTGCAGAATAGCCACTGAAACATGTGACTTGACCTAACTTAGTTAAAGTCAGCAAAAATGGCAAGAGAGAGGGAGACCTGAGACTCCTCCAAAGGTGACTCCAAAGTTCCTCTGCTCTCCTGGGACTTTCCTCAGCGCTGTGCTTTTTCCAAGCGCTGAAGTACAGCTATGCTTTAAAAGCCCGACAGAGCCTGAGGCATTTTTTCCCCTTGCTTTCATTGATTTTTCTTGACATGCTGATGTTGCTTTGCAGACAGAAGTACTCTGTTGAGGCCTGTGTCAGAAGCAGGAGGGAGAGCCAGTGTCAGCCACAGCATCTGGACCAAGCGCTCGAGAATCAAATTCACTTTTCATTCATGAGTGAAGCTGCTGT
The DNA here is from genome assembly GCA_013400315.1 of Bombycilla garrulus. Taxonomy (NCBI): domain Eukaryota; kingdom Metazoa; phylum Chordata; class Aves; order Passeriformes; family Bombycillidae; genus Bombycilla; species Bombycilla garrulus. The sequence goes on along the minus strand of VXBU01017977.1, from coordinate 154,899 downwards.
GTGGGAAATTGGGATATATTACTTCCGATGGCTGCAAGTCACACACCACAGAGTAATGGCATGGGGAAGCTATGAAACAGCTTTCTGTATATCCAAATACTGTTAAAGATCAGAAAACCCAGCAGAAACCAGGGTGCTCAGGCTTGCAGTTAGAATTCTCATTTTGGCCAAGGCTACCCCCTGTGCTGTTGAGAAGCCTACCAGTTTTCTAAGTAGCAAAATGTATCTTCCCCTCTCCCCCTTTTACTCTGGATATGTGACATGTAACAGGGTGGGTTGCAGATGCCTCTCAGCTCAAGCTCTGCCTTGCAGGGAGGTTCTGTCAGGGACCTCCTCACTGCCTGAAGGAAGTCTATTCCCTGCAGGCCAGGGACCAGTCAGAACCTCCTCACTGAGGTCATGAACAGGGTTGTTTGTCATCTGCACTGTGGCATTTATTCACAGAGCTCAGGATACCTGACTGAGAGAAATCCAAGACCAGATCTGCCAGCCCTGTCAGTCTCACAAGCCTCTGCGTCTTCTTAGAGCATCATGGGAACCCTGTTGTTTAAAAAGGAGCATTTCATCACAGTGCCTGATTGTGCTACATAATGACAAAATCCTATGCTGCAGGGAACTCCCTTCTTTCTTAAACCTCTGTGAAGTGACTCAAGGAACTAAAAAGACTATATCGCAATCAGCTGGGGAATCACTGCCATCTGATAGCTCTGTAGCATCTGCACTGATTTTCTGTAAGACACTTGATCTCTGCAGGTAATCATGGAAAGAGACCTGGAGGAGAGGAAACAACCTCAGCAGCAGTGGTAGCTTTCTGTGGTGACAGGTAAAACCCAAATGTGAAGAGTTAGGAGGAGAGGGAAGATAACACCCCTTTCTCTCCCCAGGCATGCCATGTTTCAGGGTTGGGATGTGGTCCCTCAGCAAAGGAATGGTGCAAACCCGGCTGCTTTTGTTGAAAATCTGCAGCAGAATAAGATACAGCATCCTTGAGAGCTGACTCTCTGTCCACGCTGCCTAAACAACAGCACATTCTCTGGCTGGTTTGGCCTGTGCCCATTAGTGCTCTCTGCGGTGCTGCCCAGTCAGTTTGTGAAACAGCTGGTAGCAGCAGCCATCTCCAAAAAGCAGCAGGGCTGTGATTGCACCAGGTTTGTCTCTCTGCACTTTAAGCAGGCCTCCACTGCTATTCTGGCAGGCTTTGCACCTTCAGACACCCCACCATGCCCTCACACCGTCCTTCAGGCACGCAGTGAGTTTTGTCTTCATGGCATAGCAGAGGGACTCTGATTTCACACCAAACCTCACACCCACAGGTTATGGAGCAGGTTCTCTGTGTTCTCAGTGAACTTATCTGGTCTTAATTCTTCCCATCTGAGTAAATCTGAATCTCCTCTGTTTCCAAAGTTGTCCAACATTTGCTCTTTACAGACCCATACTTAAAGACTGGAAGAAGTGGAACACATTTGAGTTGATGGATAGGAGTCCTCTCATGCTTGAGTCTTTTCATTTTTGAAAGTTTTCACCCCACCTTTACAAGGCAAACTAAGTTTTTCCACTGCCAGTGTCAAGTAAGTACAACACTCCTCAGTGAATTTATAACCTGGTCAAAAAAAAGTGGAAACTTTATCTGTTGGATAATTCATGGCATCCTTGCGGTCGTTCTTCTCAGTTTGCACATAATACTTTTCTCAAATTTACACTGAAGATTTTCTTGGGGTCTTCTTTATGGTGCTATTTTGGGTAATGTAAGATGCTATTAGTAAGTAAAATGCCACAGCAGAACATGAACACAGCTCATAAAGTGATGATGAGTTTTTATAGCTGCTTTTTTAGAGGTGTGTTTGTTATGCTGTGAACTCCTCACCAAGTTCAGAGGAACTCAGAACCACAAAGCATCTTCTCAAGTGCAGTTTCTTTACATTTAGCTTCATCTTTAACGTCTTCATTTCCAATCACCTTCATTTCTGGCTTATCAGAATGCAGGAGAAGGGGGACTTTTCTCAATAGTCACCCATCATGTTTACTTGTGAAAATTCTGTCCTCTCTGACTGCCAGGGCTGCATGTGGTACCCCAGGAGGCTGCCTGAGAGCTAGTGCTGCGTCCTGCTCTTTGTCCCTGCAAGGTACCTGTCCTTCTGTGGGGACGGCAGCAGACACTGGGGCTCAGGGTGGCCCTCTCCGTGGTGGATCCAAAGGACAGATTCAACATCTGACTCATTAACTTCCTTTTGTGATGAGACACGCTTTGACTTGCAAGTATAATTTATTGAGAAAGGATGGATGAATATTAGCCTGGAACATATTTTGCTGAAGGTCTGTAAACAGCAAGAACAGTTTTGCTTTTGAATTCCTGTTCTTTAAGAAGAACTTGCAGGATAGATTCTGTGGGGCAGTGCCACACATGTGTCATCCTCTACCTCCAATCAACAGCTGGTTTTTGGAAGGTGTAGTTATGAGAACTAGTAAATCAGTTCAAAATGCACCTGCTGCTTCACTGACTATTTGTAGCACCAGAGGGACACCTTGCAGCTTCTCCAGCCAAAGTGTACTGCCCAAGGTGGGGAGCTCAACTTGTTACCAGCTCCTCCTTCACTTGAAGTTATCAGACTGACCTTTTCATCACCTTTACTAGCAGACATTTGTCTGCTCACTGCTGAGTCAGAAGCTGCTGTCTCAGCTGAGAATACCCTGCTTTGTGAGTCATGCACTGTCTCTACAGGCAAACTCTTTAAAGGGCATGGTTGAATGTTGGCTGTTCCTGTGCTCCTTGAGCATCATGCTGCCAAGTGGATTGAAAGGTGTCCGGAAATGTTCCATCATGTATAATTATTTTTCTGAATATTCTTCTAAAGCTGCTCTAGCTCTCTGTATTGATTAGATTTACTTTGTAATTCCAATTCATCTATGGTGTTGAGGGAATGGTGGGCAAGTCCTCCTTCCCAGTGGATCTTGTGATGGGTACACTGACGTGTCAGACAGTGAGTCATCACAAATTTGCTTGATTTTGTTTGGTTAGCCTTCATTTTTCTAAGCCCTACAAGTGGCCATAGCTGCTTCCTTGAGTGGCCGACTTCAGAGAAATGTCAAGATCTACAAATAAGCATCACACAGAAGTAATGCCTGCCTGTTCCATGTGTTAACTTCTAAGATCTGCTACTCATTAGTAGCCAAAATGCAATAGCATTCAGTAATGGGAAAGGTCACATCTCTGTCAAATTGTGGAAACTTTTACATCTAGAAATACCTGTGTGTAAAATTAATATGTGAGTATACACACAAGCACATTTATATATGTGTGTCTGCGTATATGTGCATGGGTGCATAATCCTAAACATCCAGGATGGATGTTATAGCTACCAAGCTGAAATCAGAAAGTCTGATGAAGCAAAAATATTTATAAACCCACGATGTAACTTTCTGAAACTCTGTAGAAGAAACAGTGAAGAATTTTATCATCAAATGAACACACGTGTTACTTAGGCTTAGCTACTGTAGAACAAGGTGTGTTTTCTCCCTCTTGTATTTGCCAGGCATCTAATTTTTCAGCACTTTATGTTTAATTATAAAAATTAGTCTGCTCTAGCTTCTGCATTCAAGCCAAGTGATCAATTCTGCTGCCAATTACAGTGGTCTTTGTTGTAGCACTACACCTGACAAATTCAATAGCTAAAATGCTTTGTGTTTCTGCTAAGAAGCACCAGCTCTCACTTCAGGCTGTGATTTGCTGAATCAGATATCACAGGGGTCTGGTCATGAGTCTGGCTGTGAATTCCCCTCTAGTTTGGTAATGTTTTGAAGTCTGGGTTTTTTGGCTTTTTTTCCTGGAGAAGGATTTTTTTTTTCCCAAATACAAAATTATGATGGTTCATTTCTCGTATTCCAAACAGAAATTGATAACATCTGTTGGCAACAGCAAGTGTTAACTGCACATAAAAAGCCAACTATTTGCCAAAATATAGAAAGAATTACAATTCTTTAAAAAAATGTGAAGGATTTGTAGGAAGTCTTGCCACTGAGGACATGAGGCTTCTTTCCACAGTGGTACCTGAAAGAGGTCATCTGTACCTTCTTCTAAGCTTACTTGGGATCCAACTGGTTCTTTCTATTCCATCAAACATTCCTGGTAAGTCTTGCCTTAGTGTGAAGTAAACTCCTTTCTCCTACAGCAGAAGCACTAGAATATAGCAATGTGTTATTTAACTATACATCCAAGTCTACTAAAATGTATGGTTTTTTTCCCTGCTGGTGAGGGGAACCGGCCGTAAGTAAGTCAGGTGCAGCACTTTGTAAATTGTGATTAAGCCACCTTTCAACCTTCTCTTGGAAGAACTGAACAGATAAAAATGCCTTTCACTGCAAGGAGTGGTTTGTTTGTTTGGGTTTTTTGTTTGGTTTC
>VXBU01017977.1:86116-150445 GCA_013400315.1 Bombycilla garrulus | reverse complement strand
TTTTTTTAATTTTATTTTATTTTATTTTTTTTTCTCCATAGCTCCAGTAATTTCTGAGGTTTTTTTCTCCCGGGTTTTTAGCTCTGGTAAGGTGACTTGGACATATGTAGTAGATCTGCACGGTGTTCCTGGATCCTTGGTATTTTCAGAACACCCCATACCAAGTAGAGGCCAGGTGCTTCCATGATCCCTTTGGGACTGAGGAGCCCAGCTCCAGAGNCCACCTGGATATAATGTGGGAACTGGGACAGAACAGGTAGCCCTGACCCACTGGTTTCCAGAGGACAAGAGCTACCAGACCTATCTACAGGATCACTACTTCAGCAAGACCACCTCATCTGGACTGCTGCCACCACCCTAACTAGCAGGGTATCAGGTTGTATTCTGACTCTGTCAGTGTTTTTGTTTTCTTTGTATTACTTGCATGTATTTTACTTTTTCCTATTAAATTGTATTTCTGACTTGGAGTCTCACTGGTTTTGCTTTCAAACCAGCGCAACAGGGCCTAGGAGTCCTTAGAACATGGTTTAGACCTGAGCAATGCCATGGAGATGGAGACAGACAGTTTTCCCCTCTGCTGTGTGGGAATTAATAATATTTCCCTTTTTTTTGCCCTTAGAATAGGTTCTCATGGACAGTTTATAAAACAATTTTGTTCCATTTCAGAAGTGAAATTTTTCTACAGTGCTGGTTTTGGTGGATCCACACAGGCATTTTCTCCATAGTGTTCTTTGCTTGTGGGTGGGAGAAATCTTCTTAAAATCTTTCAGAACAGCAGAAAAATATTGTTAAGATCCTTAACATGCTCTTCAGAAATGTGTATGATGCGGACCAGAGTATTTATGAGTAATTGGTGAAAATGGGAGTATCAATCCTTTTCACACTCAGGTTTATGAAGCAATTAAATGCCCCCATGCAGACACCATCAACAAAAAATGCAAGTTACCTTTGTTTTTGATGGACAGGTATTTAGGTGGGGCAATAGCCTCTCCTGCAGTTTGCCAAAGAGCCAAATGATCACTTTGTCTAACACATTATAAATAAAACACACTTGAATCATGCTACAGGCCTGGATGGTGGCAGTGTGTATGGGTTTGCACTGTTCTTCACTTGGCTGTTCACTGGAAGAACAAAGATGCTCTGCAGGCTTCAGCCAGCACGTGCTTATCCTGGGCTATGCATGGCTGTGTCAGGCTGCATTTTTACTACTCTTTTGACCTTAGCTCAGTAGTTCCAAGGTGGAAGGATATGGCTGCAGGCTACCCCACATCTGTGATGAGCATATAACATGTCTCATGCAGGAAACAAACAATTTTAGAGCTGTCTCCTGGGTGAGTTCCTATAGTGGACAGGGTTATGCACTGATATTAGCACTTCTTTGACTCCTGGGAGCCATAAATACACAAGTGCTATATTATCCTCAGTTTCATGTCGTTCATTATGCAAATTATGCCCCAGTTAGTTTACATTTGTCAAGTAACTTGCACAGATCAATGAACATCAGGTGACAAATCCATGTGCTTTAGTGCAGGTAGAAAACTGTCAGCTTTGCTGAATGCCTTTATACAGGTGAGTTGCTTCCAGGTTTAGCTGCTTGCTGTGCCCCAATCTCAATGGCTTCTGTGCTGTGAGCAAGCCAAGTAATGCTCATCCATCCCTTTCCTTCTTGCATCTTGGCCTTTCCTGTTTATTGGCCTGTGCCATGTGTCTAGATGAAAATAGGGATGAGATGCATGGATTTAGACTGATAAAATGAATTTGATGTTAGGGCTCTAAATGTATGCTATTTGGATAGCAGTGGGATTTAAATCAGTGATTTGGAATTTTTAAGCTGGTTACAGGTGTTTGGATGTAAGAGGTGCTTAGTCTGCTTGTAGATACTTGAGTTTTAGTTTTTTTTTTGTTTTTAACTGAGGTATCCAGCCTTCCAGTAAGTGCTACTTAAAAGTGGATTATCTCCATTTGAAGACCAGGAAGAAGTTACCCAAAGACAGGTTGACCTATTATTTTTTGTACTGGTGAGTTCCAGAGGACTTCTAAAAGAGCATTTTGTATTGGCCTGATTTCTCTTGATTTGTCAAGCAGGCTATGGGTGAAGTGTTGATTTTATGTAGCAGAGCTGGATGCTTTTGCTCTGAAAGTCATTGTGACAAAGAGTGTTAGACTCGACCTGCCATGATGAAACTCTGACTTCTGTTTCCAGGCAGGTGTGAAAAGCCCTCTGGTAATGCTTGCAAATTGCAAAATGTCAAAAGCTGCCTGGGGAAGAGGCAAATACTAATGTCCTGTTCTTCTGACTGGCAATTTGGTACCTAAGCCAAATGGTTTTCATTCCCTTGTCGGTGGCTGAGATTGTGTCTGAGCCCTGCAGAGAGGTGACACGCCTGTCAAATGCACAAATCATGAAAGGTAGGTGAAGTCTGACAGGCCTGCACCATTAGAGGACCTGGAGCTGATCATGTCACTGCTGAATTCACCCCGGGGTAAGGGAGGAGGAACCCATGGGGATGTTTAACCAGAGCCCTTCTGCAGTTTTTTAACATCATATCTTAGTGCCACAGCACTGTTCATGGCTGTTTCTTGAAAACCCGCTTGGATCTCCTTTACATGTGATAAGTGGGAACCAAATGAACAGACTGGGTTTTTTTGTCAGATTTTGGCTGAATTGGTTTTCTGTGTTGACTGCTAACCAGCCATGCCAACAGAGTAGATTTTGTGTGCTGCAATGGAATGGCTCAGTTGTTTGGTCACATGTATAGAGTAGCTAAACTTTGTTTTGGATTAATCATCTAGAAAAATATTTTGCTTGGATAAAGAGGTTCCTAAATGGCACTGAGTAGTCCATGATGAAAAAAACCAAGGATTTAGGATATCATAGAATCACAGAATAGTTTGGGTTAGTGAAAGGATCTTAAAGATGTTTTGTTTCAACCCCCTCCTCTGGGCAGGGACACCTTCCATTAGACCAGGTTGCTCAGAGTCCCATCCAACATGGCCTTGAACACTTCCAGGGATGGGGCAGCCACAGCTGCTCTGGGCAACCTGTTCCAGTGCCTCACCAACCTCACAGTAAAGGATTTCTTGCTAATGTCTAATCTAAACCTACTCTCTCTCAGTCTAAAGCCATTTGCCCCTATATCGTCCTCACAAATATTTTCACAACTTGCCTCTTTGCCCCAGCTCTCTGTGGCATGTCAAGCTTTCTGTTGTGCTCAGATCCACTAAACAGTTTGAAGGTTAGAAACCTGAGTGTATGCTAGAGAAGTTGCATGGGTTGAGACCCAGCTGAAGAATATGGGTATGTGGGCTACTAAAGTTTGCTTCTGGACATCTCAGAGGTGGGTGAAGGCACTGCAGTATCATCTCAAGGGGAGAAGTGTTGCCAATGAAAAGGCTGACTGCAAAAGTTCAAAGTGCTTCCTCTGCCTTGCTCTGCAGCCCGCAGTGGGGCATTGCTGTCAGCTCAGGGGAGGCCCCTCACTGCTCTCATTGGCAGCTTTCTGCCCATCCCATGCAGCCCTTGCTAGCTCCTCACAGAGGGAAAATCCGCGTGCAGTTGTTGCCTTTCTGGCTTCCATGTCCCTGTAAGTGTGTTTGCAGTGCCTCCTCTCAGGCTCAGGGAGGAGTCTCCCACGGCATATGGCAATGTCTCAGTTCTGAGGCCCAGTTATTGTCACAGTCCCTCTGGCCTGAATGCCAGTAGGGTGTCTTGTTTAATGCAGCTGAAACGCTGAGCGGTTCAGGAGCTGTTGTGTGCATATTTGCCCTCTGCTGTCTGTTATGTTTGGCATCTTTTTTTGTTCTGTTGTTTTGAAGCTCAGTCTCATGAATGGCTCTAAAAGTAAGTGGCAGTAAAAACAACTGGTTTTTAATCCTTCTGGGTAATCATGTAAAAGAAAGGAGATGGCATTGACTACAGCTACTAAGTTGTTGATTTGAGAGTAAATAAACTGCCAATGATTGAGGAGGAAATTAGCCATGCCAATTTCAAACCTCATTCATTTCTTACCCCTTTCATCCTGGTGACAAGTGTCTTCTGAAGAACCAATTGGTTAAAGGCTTGGTGCTGCCAGCTCTTTCCTTCTGGTGTGATGTATCCATGTAGTTTTCACACTAACTGCTCTGGAAGAACTAGGACCAGGCTTATTCCTCATCCTCTCTCCTTATCCTATTGCTCCTAAAATGTTTTCAGGCCTTCATCAGTCATTGTGAAGGACACACACTCATGTTGTTGTGAGGTGAGAGATAAAAACAAAGGAAGGAAAAAATCTTTCCAAGCTGTCTGTAGTTGGAACTGACAGTGACAGTCAGTGACACAGAGTAGAGAAGGTGTATTTTGGTCAGCTGAGCCATTTTTCTGTGAATCACCTTCCCTTTTTCATTCAATCCCATTCTGCTCCAAGAAGCCATCAACAAACTCAATAACTCAACAAAAACAAACCATATATCTGCTTGAGAACAGACCATTAAGTCTGTAGCATCCCACTTGTGAGCTGTATAGCTATGGATTGGTTCCATGTAGTTAGGGATCCTGCCAAAGGCTTTTCAGAAGTGACTAACGGTTCTGTGAGCATCAGTTTTTGGCACCTGAACACCCACCTCCTGAAAGTCTCATCCATTATACATGCTGCTACAGAGCAGGCAGCCCAGTCCTGCCTCATCAGGGCGCCGCTCTGGTTTCCAGGGGGAACAGATTAAGCCTTTATGCTTCTCCCTCCTTGTGTTTCCTGAGACTGGGCCATAAATAATGTCACTCTAATGTGCAAACCCCTAGAACCCCCAGAATTTGTCTGGATATCTCCATAGTCTTTATGGTAAATTAAATATTAGGATTGTTTAAAATTAAAACAGAATTTCTGTGGTCGTGGTTTTCAGGGTTTTTTGTTTGGTTGTTATTTTTTCCTTTTTTTGTTTGTTTGTTTTTGGGTTTTTTTGTTTTAGCAGAACTGACTGGCAAAATTTTTTCTTGAGGACATTTTATTTTAAAAATATCCCTTCAACTGAGTTGTTTGATATACATTTCTCTGCTTTTTTTTTTTTTTTTTTGCATATATCTAGCCATTAGGAATAAAGCAGAGTGGGTTGGAGTAAACCAAAACAATCTTCCTTGCTCATCCCTCTCACCAGCAAGCCATTGTTGTTTTGTACAGCCCTTTTTCTAAACACCAGCACTGCTGGAACAGTTGGCAAATACACCAGTGTGTTCAGCAGTGCCAGGAACTTCCCTCAGGTGCTCTGAACCCAATCCTGCAGATGCAGACTTTATGCTGTGGCAGAAAAATGACAAGCATCTGGCCCAGCTGGGCTGCTCTGGATGCTGCTGCTGTGGACAGGGCCTGTGGGAGTGCCAGGGGACCTGATACTGGTGCTCTCAGCCACAAGGACACTAAACACCACTGCTTCCCCGTGACCTACAAACCCCAGCTCTCACGTCTCTCTGCCTGGCTTACAGACACATCTTCCATCTGGATTTTCCATGGTAGGAGTGAACTTGTGGTGCTTCTTTCCTGGTCAGGTGTTTGCAGTTTTGCTCATACTGGCGGGACACTCTGAACCCTCTCTGCCTGATGTGAAACCCTGGAGCCTGAAAGTCAAGGCCCATTTGCAGCAAAGTCAGTCTTGTGCTGCCAGAAAGTTGTTACATTAAGTAAAAGATCATCAGATATCTCAGAATGGACCTCTCCTGTTAGATCTCTTACATAAATTTAATGAGCAATGGCTGGTGGTTTTACAAAGCCAGCTGATAATTATCAGTTGAGCTTGACATTTCTGCTAATGGATTAATACAATTTATTGTACTGTGGAGAGGACCTTCTGTGTAGAGAAGCCAATTTCACTTTCAGTTGTATGTGAAAGATAATACCAAGCATTATTTCTAGAGACATCTTAATTTAAAGTTACAGATAATTTCAAATGCAATTCAAATGCTTGCAAATCTTTGCTCTTTTGCCTAGTCAAAAAAGTTATTTTCTTAACTCCACCATTGAATTGAAAGCATTTCTTCTTCTCTGCAAAAGGCTCACTGCCCTTTAGAGAGATAAGATTTGAGTTCTGACTATCATTAATACTTCTCATAAACTCCCTCCAAATGAAATAAGTTTGAAAAACACAAACATTGCACTTTTTTTTTTTCGTAGCTACATATATATTCTGCTCTGCAGTTCATATCTGGTTTCTCATATTCCTCGTGGAATGGTTTGCTGATAACTTAATTCTGAACCTCCATTCAGTACTGGGAAAAGAAGAAAACTCTTCTAAAACATTAAAGTGTTACCATAGAATGATTTTTTTTTTTTTGTGACTGTTAGTGATATTAAGAAAGATCCCAAGCCTGATGGTTGCAAGGGACTTCTAAAGTCCAACTTAAGCAAATTAAATGTTTCAGTGGGAAGAAGATTTTGATTGGAAGTGGATAAAAACCTGTCAGATAATTATGGAAAAAATAGCTGTCCTATGCTCTTATCAAATTACTATCTGCTTATAACAAGTGGTGAACTGCCCTTGCTGAGAGCCCAAGGCTATTCAAAAGCAAAGCCCAAGGAGTTTCAGCAAAGCATTAAGTATATGGTTATTCTTAAAATAACTGAAATTAAAGCATTAATGTTTTTAAAACCTCCATTAACCTTTGATACGCTAAGGTATCTTTACTAGACTGTTAACACCCAGGTGTATTTTTCTCTCTGTGGGCAGTTATTTTTGCATAAGTTTTCATTACTGTCATGTTCAGATGCTGTGGCTGACTTTTAAAAATACAGTTATTTCCTTAAAATTTCTGCTGGCTCACACTCCACAAGCTTTGTTGCACAAGTTTGTGTGTAAGGACAAATTTGATTTATGATACTTTAAAGCAAAATAAGGTGTCCGTTTCTATTCACATACTGGGGTTTATTGCCAGACTGTGCCTACTAAACTGATTTACTTGACATTCCATGAAACAAGGCAACTGGGCAGAAAATGTCTGAGTTTACATGAAAAAACACCCACCACTTTTGTTTTCTCTTGGAATTCCTGCAGGACACATACCTGAATGAAACCTCTTTCCCGTTTGTGTGTGAAGACACTTCTTTTTCTGGGCAATCCTGGCTTCTCTTGCTCACCCTGCAAAGTTCTGTATGGAAACAGAACTGTTCTGAATGTGATACAGGTGCATAATTTTGGCAGAAGCGCTGATCCGAAATATATGCCTACGTAATTCAAATTAATGCTTTCATCCAGATGTGGCTGGTTGGTCAGCTGTCCAAACACTCTTTATCCAAGAGAATAATTTTTTTGAGAGTCTTACACAGAACTATCCTGAACATACATCTAGCTTGCAGGACTGTAGTTTCATATTTTGAGAGTGACAGATTATAAGGGACTCAGATGTGAAGCCCAATTTTTTTTCTCAGTAAAGAGGATTAACTAGAGGAATCAACGAATGAAAGGAATGATGGATTTGCCATCCCCTGATATCTTCATAGCCAGCCTGAGTGCCCCTCAGAATGCTAATGAAAGATGGGTTGGCGGGGTCTGTGCAGGGATAACTGGGTGACCCTTGGTTCTGTCTCTCAAGCACGGGCTGAGCAGAGCTGCTCCAAACACCTCTTTTAGCCCTGAGAGGCAGGAGCTAAGGACAAGGCTCCCTGCTGTCCCCTTTGTGGAGTGTCACTTTGCTGGCACAGTGCCACCGAAGGCTCCGAGTGCCCAGCTGTTGGGGGCAGCCCCGGAGGCTCCCGGGCCGGGGAAGGGAGATGAGTCAGAAGCAGCTATGACTGCGCTGCTTCTGCCCCGCGGGGATGTGCTGGCTCTCCCTGTGCAAGAAGCTGCAGCACCTACCTTCATTGCACTTTCAACTGCCTCCACTTTATGCTGTCCTTATCAGGGCCTTTTGTCTTCTTAGTGTTTTCAATTCTCTCCTTAATCATCCCATTTTCCCAACTGATACACCTTTCCCTTCCTGCACCTACCGCACTCCACACCTGTGACTCACCACTTTCACTCTCCTCCTTCTGTCTGGACTGTCTGGACTGTAGATTCCCTGGGGTCCTGATACTTTGAGGGTATTAGGGAAGATTGTCTTTTAGGTTAGTGCCCTAGGGATGCACAGAAATATACATTATCTGATCTGTTTGTTCCAGTGTGGAGCATGTGGGGGTAAGTGCTTGAAGTAGAGGTATGTAAATCTCATTTATCTATATTAATGCTTGGTTATCTGCTCATTAATCCTTGATGCCATAGGTCCTGCTGTAGAAAGTGTGATTAATAGAACAACAACAATAATTTGCAAAGATTTTTGTTTTAGGGGAAAAAGCAGTGCGAATCTAAAATGGATAGAAGTTATTGTTCAGATAATAGGCTGAAAGTTACACTGAAATTAAGGATGTAATGAAAAGTTTTTAACTCTGCCCTGTTTTTGCTTTTTCTGAGGTCACAGTTTACACATGAAGCCATCACCACAAGAGGACTGTTTCCTCATGGCTATACACTGGCCTTTTTATCTACCAATGAGGAAGGGAGCAGTCTTCAATATGATGTTGCATCCTGCAAAATTTCCTTGCTGGAGCAAAAGGAGGGACCAAGGCGTATAGCATTACAAGCTGGGGTCCAGGGCTCCTTTTGTTATGGCAGCCTGACCACGAGTTCTGCATCCATCAGGCAGAGAAAGAAAAACAGCATCACTGGAGCTCCATGAGCCTGGTCTCACCCCTGCCAGTCCTGGGAATGAGGGATCCTGAAATGCTTTCTGAAGCACAGTGGTGTTTCTCTACTGCCAACTTCAGCAAGAGAAGCAGCATGGGTCACTCTGATGTGCAGGACTTCTGAGGATGTGTGTGAACCCTTGCTGAGAGATGGGGGAGAGAGAAAATCAGACGTGCCAGCAACAGTGGCTACATTTCCTTTTCCTGCTAATGTCCCCAAACAACAGCAGTATTTAAATGTTAGCTACTCTGTTAGAGTGCTTTTTCAACCTTAATATTTTTCAAGCTGAAGATTGGAGCCAGAAAATTTCTATTCTTTTTGAGCTTCCTCTGAAGGATATTATCTAAAGCAGAAAAGTGCACGTGTCTCTGCTGCTTTGGTCTCTTCCTATTCCCCCTCTCCCCTTCTTGTCCCATCCCTCTGAGTCCTGCAGGTTGTGCACTTGTGTGTTATCTCTCACTGAGGGGGACAAGGGACTTTCTTTAGTCAGTTTAGAAGAATAATTGACTTTGGACTCATGATTGGCTCTGTGGTGATCATGTTTGCTGATCAGTGCTGGTACACTGTAGAAAAGATATGTAAGTGTTATTTTTTCAGCATTTCAAAATGTTGATTAGAGAGTAAATGAAAAGGGGCTGAAAAAAAAAGAAAATTACTGCCCTCACAATACATATATATTCTCTTGTAATGTTTGCAGTATGCTTTGGAAGCTAGAAGATTAATTTCCTTTTTCTAATACTCTTTGCCAATGACACAAGTTGTGCCTGTCTTTTCTCCTGTGTGTCAGTGGCACAGGTGCCAGTGTAGCCCTGGCTTCCTTAACATTTGCTTTTCATGCAGTATCCTTGATAATATAAACAGTGATGTGTGCAGCTCTGGAATACTCTTAACTGTGGCAGGTAGGAGATTGCATGTCTTTGGGAGAATGCAACTCATGCTTTCCTCTTTTGTTTGTGTTTTTATTTTATTATTTTTTTAAAGTTCATATCTCCATGTAGTGTTAAATATATTTACTTCTTTAAATGGCAAAAATTTAAGACAGGGTTTGGTTCAGATTCCCAGCCAAATGCAGTTCTGACTCTGCAGTTGTTCAAACAAGTGTACCCTGTGTGGGTACAGTGATATTAACAAACACTTTGAAGTTAGTAAAATTTTCTGTGTGTATACAGATATAAATTGGTTTAGATTCTCAGAAGATTTTTTTATGCATCCTATTTTTAAGCCTAAATAAAATCAGGGTGTATAAACTGTACAGAAAAGAGGTGTACACACCAGCTAACTATAAATACCTGTATTCAGATAGAAATCTGTGCTTCTGGGGTTTCTCTATAGTTATTGAAGATAGAAATATTATACAAGAGATGTTTCAAAGCACTTAATTTAGATACTGTAGTGGACGCATTTCATAATTCAAGTGCAAAAACAGTAACAAAAAAAGTGGTATGAATAGCCCTCCCTTTTTAACTCATGGATGCAAGTCATTCAGAAGAAGGTTTTTGCCAAGTAAATTAATGATGGGTGTGCTAACAACACTGGTGGCTCCAACAAGGACCTCCCATCCCTTAGAAAGATAATTAATCTCTCCATCTCCATCCTGCAACATGAGCACTCTGGGCTTTGCAGGGCTTTCATGAGCTGTGCTCTTGAATGTTGGAATGGCACCCTCAGGTTGTGCGAGGGAAAGTGAGAGAGAAGAGTAAATGTTACCCACGATGGGAGCTGAGCAGCACCATTTGGAAGCGCAGGGCAGCAGGAGGGATGTGCATAAGTTCAGCAGTTCTCACCTCAAGGAGGAACAAGGAGAACCCTGGCTCTGGGAGATGGTGTCTGTGTCTGTCCTGTGCAAGGTTTTCCTCTAAAAAGAGTAGGAAAGCACAGCCTGAGCACACCAATTGCCCTAGCATGCCAGACAAAAACCTGCCTGCAAGTCCCTGCCCCTCTGCAGACAAACCCCAGCTGTGTGTCCCTGCCCCACACCGGACAAAATCCACCTGACTGTCCCTGCCCCACTCCAGACAAATCCTTCCTGTGTATCTGTGCCCAATTCCAGACAAACCCCACCTGTGTGTCCCTGCCCCACAGCATTGCTGGGCATGGGCTGTATCCCAGGGGAGCCCTTCAGCACACCAAATGCCAGAAGTACCAAGCAAAGAGATGACTTTGCTCTGCAGCTGCATTTCTCATCCAGACAGGGACAACTCTTAATGAGTTTGGTGTCTCTGATACAGCCTCTAGCAAGAATTCTTTTAGTGGCAGAAAAATATGGTGGCTGCTGTCAAGCTGCCATGGCAGCGGCACTGGGGACCAAAACATGCCGGATGAGGGGCGCGATGAAATTTATTTCTTAGTGCTGCAGACATGCAAATTAAGTCTTTTACTCTTGGAAGTCCCCTGAGCAGAATGGGCAGGACTCTGCGCCCAGCAGTGATCCTTGCTGCATAGCAGAAGGTGAGTTGTATTTTTTTTTCTGTTTTCAACCTCCCAAACTTTCATTTTTGTCAGCTGTCTGTGGAAGGTGTTGGTTGTCTCTGAAGCAGCATGGGCAGGCTCATGCTGCAAGACTTTCTCCTATGAAAGGATGAGTGGGAGGACTGGCACAGAGTTGAGCTTGATTAGTATTGAGCGTAAGTTTTTCCTTGACAAGTTTTTGGCACATTTCTGATTACTTACCTCTTCTCTGTGCCAAGTCCTTGCAAGACATGTACTGAGTGTCCAGTGCCAAACAATCTTTTTAAATATTAATCACTAGGAAAGCACATAAATTCTGTGGTTCAAAAATTGTGTATGTGTCATTTGGTCTAAACCGAAACAACTTCGTACCATGCTTGGTTTCAATTTCTTTTTTTCTGTGGTTTACAGCTTTCTGTTCCGCCCTAAAAACCACTTATCCGTGCAGACCAGATTATGGCTGGCTCTTGATTGTCTGTAAACAGATGCAATTCTATCATTAACCTCATGCTAAGGGCAGCTTAATTCCCAAGCTTTATGTTAGGAAGGATGGCAAGAACAAGAGGAGCTGGATCAGCCCACTGGATCAGGGCTTTCAGGGGTCACACCCTGCTCTACAGGTAGCTTCATACTTCCACCCTACCCTGATGAATCTGACCCCAGATGACAAAGCTGCATGAGGCCCTGTCTTTGTGGTAATATCTAAACAGAAGCAAGGATGTGAGGAATGCCTGCAGTCTTCATTTTGATGCTGCTCTTAGGGGTGAGGGTTGACAGGATACCTGAGCAAAGATATGGAGGTGGCAAAAAATATAGAATCTCTTTTGTCCTTTCCTGTCCCAAACAAACAGCTTTCATGTTTCACTTACCCTGGCCTGGACTCTCATTTGGCCTGTTGAATTGCTTTGCCTTCCTAAATTTGCTTATTAAAAAAAAAAAAAGAAAAGAAAATTATGTTTGTGGGTGTTTTCACATGTGAAGGAAGAGTCACCTTATAGCTTCACAAGGTGAAGGTTTACTCTGACTGAGCAAGGTTCACTCTGGTCAGGTTGCATCATATGTTCTTCAAATGTTGAAGACAAGTCTGGGGAAACAGTTCAGAGAAAATCTCAGCACAGAAAACAAAAGATAAAAGGTTGAAATAGATAAGGTGAACCTTTCCGCATTGGAAGGGAATGCATTCACTGGATATGGCTGGTAAATAGAAGATGCCAGTGTTTACACTTCTCGTTTCATTCAGATCAATCAGCTTCAACTCTCTAGTGCTCCTTGAAGATGGGACCAGAAGGCAGGCACTCCACCTGACCTGAGACACAGCCACAGTGCAGCAGGAGGGGAAAGCAGCAAGCAACTGGCCCAATCTGCAGAGTGACTGAGCTGCTGCTCCCTGTCAGGAGACATCAGTGCCAGGGCACTGTTCTGGTGCCTTCTCAGAACTGGATGACAGGCACTATGGTTTGAAAGTTCCATGGCAATTGTGTGCTGCCTGCACAGACAGTGAGTGGAGAGATGTAAATTAGCGGTTCCTGTATCACTTCTCATGTCTTCCCATTCTTCCTATTTCAAAGGCATTATTCAAATGTATTTCACAAAGTTCCCCATGCTCTTTGATGCCCTCGGATCCACTTCCTCTAGGGATGCTACAGAAATCTCTAGCCTATTCCCTTTATTTCTGCTCCCTCAGATTATTTTGCCTTTAGATAATAATTCTTTGGCTTCTCTGTGTGGGCAATGCCTCTTAGAAGACGTGAAATAATTTCAGCCTGGTTTTGCAAGACAAATGCAAATTATGTCACTGGAAAAAAATATCGATTCTCCCACCTTTGTTGTCTGTGTCTGCTAAAAAAGTCTCAAAATTTCTCTTTAAGTTGGAGAAGTCATCTTGATTTAAACATCCTTTCATCCTATTGACCTACAAACCCTGTCTGGGAATTTCATGTCGGTTCACACTGGTGTTAGAGAAGATATTGCTTTCAGGGAAATAATCTTGTCATCAACTTTCAAAATCTGCACATACTGAACGTAATTTTTAGTTTGGCCTTAGAAAAAAAATCAAGGATTTTCGAAATGTCACCCTTCAAAAAATTTGGGGTGACACAAAGTTTCTAAATTTTTAATTTAAAAGCCCATAAGTGTGTTATTTGGGTTTTTTCCCCTATTTGTACTTTGTTTTGATAATTTTCATTATTTTGTGACCTGCCAACAGTGACAGTGAAATATTGTGTCAGTTTGTTGTAATGTCATAGTAGAGATGTTCTAGCCTTTTATTTTTTTGCCTAGGGATAACATCACAGGTGTACCTCTATGGGACTGAAAATATACAATCAACTTTCAACTACGACTCATAGTTAAAGTGTTTAATTTTAAAACAGTGCCTGGGAATTCAAATCAAAAAGACCATGTTTGGTGGGTGGATTATATATTTATTTATTTTTCTTATGGACACTTCTCAATTTTGATTTTCACTGATGCAGCCAAAGAAAAGTGCAGATAAGTGGAAGTAATGCACATCTATTTTGAGCAAAATTTGACCGGTTCTTTCCAGCCACCCCACACAATAGGTAACTCTACACTTTTACTTAGCTCTGTACAGTTGCTAAAGCTACTGTGATAGAAAGGGGATTCATTCAAAATGTGGTTACCACGGTGGGATAAGAATTCCAAAGTAATTCACTGTGGAAATGCAGGTGTCCTATTTGCTGCCAAGAACTTTATCCTGATTTCTGTGTCTGTTAAGTGAGCTTAACTTCCATTCAGGTTTCAAAGTGAACTTCAGGCTACTGAGTTGGAGTTCACGAATACTGTGGATCAGCAGTGGGATACAGCTGTTCTGCGTGGAAACCCAGGAGCAGATTGTGTCATGTCATATTTGGGTCTGCAGAGCTGTGCTTTTCTTTGGGACTGACACATGTGTAAGTGGAATAATTATTAAAAAAACTTCAGAGTGCCTTGCTGAGTCAAAACAGCATTACTTTCTTGCTAAAATTAGAAGGATTTGAGTGTATAAAGGGGAGAAAGAAGTGGAATTAGTCAGAGTAATGTCAGCTTTGGGTTAAATCCAAGGGAAATTCAGTGAAGCATTTCTGTAGCTTTGTGTTTTCCAAAGGCTGTATGCTACTTCTTTGGAGAAGTTAAGTATAGTAATTCTTTGACGTTTCCAAGATGCAGAATTAAGTTTAGAGGATCCACTATCCACTCACCTCCACTGCTGAAGACATTTCCCTCCTGGACACCCTTCCAGCTGCTTGACCCAGCACCGTCATTATAGGTTGAGTCACTTCCCTAGGAAATGTTCCCTGGTGGCTGTTCAAGCCGCTGGAGGAGAGGAGCTCGAAGTTTTGGGAGCAGTTCTCAGTCTCTGTCCTCATGCCACATGCTGGGGATGGCCATGACTTTCAGAGGGCTGGAGGTGCCCAGCCCCAGCCAGAGCCCTCGCTGGGGTGCCCCAGCCTCAAACAGTCCAAGGCTGTGGGGAGAAATCTCACTCCACACAGCAACGTGATGTCAGGGAGGAGATAAACCACCCCCTCCTCCCAGTAGGCTCAGTGCTGATCTCCTTCATGTCTCTGATGTCTTATCACATTTTGGATGCTGTCACTACACCCGGCTGGGATATTTTTCGGTGGAAATACCTACAGAGACGTGAGAACAGTTTTGGTAAAAAACAAATATCCAGAACTCAGGCCTGCTTTGCATTGCAATGTGATGGGATTTGGAAAGAGTAAAAAGATGTGTGAAAGAAAGAGCTTGTTTATGCAGGAAGCTGCTGTGAAACAGGACAAACGAGGCTTCATAGCTCTGCGCTGCCATGCTTGAGCTGTTTCCAGTGTTGGAGTTAGTCATTTGAAAACCACCTGCAGTGTAAAATAACATCCTTTCTGCTGGGGCTTTCTGAGAAAACCTCTCACCAGTGCTGCCACGAGATAGGCAGGCAGCACCAGTCCCCAGCTGCTGCGTGTGGTACTAAAGACTTTCTCACTCCTTTAGCCAATGTCTACTTAGCCAGTTAAAAATTATTTATCTCTGCTGTACTACATGGTTTGAGTAAATGTGCCCATCCTTTGCAAGCAGTTTGCAGCTGATAATGATTCACACAGTGAGGATGCTGCTGTATATGCACAGAATGGATTAAAAGGCCCTGATAAACAAGGCAGATGGAGCTAGGGCTCTGCAGGTGGAAGCTTGTTTGCACCTTGATGCATCGGTGTACCTGCATCCCTCAGAAGGGACCTCCTGTTGAGAAGAGTCTGCAAAAAAGGCCTGGTGGCCACAGCTGGGTGCATCAGCTGCTTTCAGGAGCAGTCTCCCATGAGGACGCATATACACTGCAGTGAGTAAAGGGGCTTCCTTTAGTCTCCATGACTCTTCTACTTGCTTTCCCTGGTTGTTCAGAGCATTGTGAAAATGGTAAGTGCTGACTATCTAAGTTGACACCTGATAGAAGATACTCTCATCTCCATAGATGTCTCTTCCATTTGCACTCTTTTCAACATCTTCCCGTTACCTTTGTGGCATTGAGAGGTGCACAGGACCCTTGTGATAAGCACTATTCATGCTCTTACTCTTGTGAACTAACTGCTTTTGGCCATGGGAGCACATCCCCATTTGCCACAGCAGAAGATTGTGTGCCTGCCAGTTACCTAAAACACCCTGCATGCTCTGAAGTCTCACTGTAGCCCACCTAGAGCAGCTGGTGTTTGCCGGCCGTGGTGAGGGGAGGTCTGTGGTCACCTTGCAGTGGCAAAAAGATGGTGAGCACATCCCTGCCAGCTGCCCTGGTGATTGGCTGTGTGCCTGTTCTCTCAAACCTCTGTCTTTCAGACACTAGTTATGGAGTTATGCCTTCCAGAGATGCTGGTCAGGAGATGGTTACAGAAGAGAGCTTGTAGACATCACTGGGACCAAGGACACTTTCTTCAGAAAAATGGAACAGTTCAATAAGTAATATACATTTTTTTAATATAAAATTGCTTTCCTTCTCCAGGTGGTTGTGTCTTTCAAAAAAATTTTCTTGGCCTTTGTCTATGCCTTGCAAAGCTGGTAGAAACCAGATGAAAAGACTGTGTTGCACTTGAGAAGCAAATCAGCAGCAGCACCGGTATCTGCCCTCTTACTGCAGCAGTTTCTGCAGGAAGACAAATAATATTTACCAGATTTATATGTCTGTCTGTAAGGAATTCTGGAAGTGCTTTCAGAAATACCTGTCCCTGTTTCAATTATCTCTGTTCAGCAAGTAGCACTATTGCCACTCAGTGGGGTCTGAAACACTAATGACATTTCCCAGCAGATGGATAAGACCAAGCAGAAAGAATTGGTTTAGTTGTGGAAGAAAAGCATCAAAACCAAAAATATCAAAGTTATGTTAAGTTTTAAAATTTTATTAGTTAATTTGACTGTTCACTTAACAAGTATTAACCAGTTTTTTAAAACTAACCTTTCTCTCTAATTTATACCACTTAATATTGTATTGGTATTCTTATTTAAACCTCATGACTGTCTTTCAGTTCTGAAACTGTAAATTTAGCCTTTAATATTGACCTAAGATCCTCACCATTTTAAAAATAGTTTTATAATACCACTCTTAGATGTGCTGTGTAATTAATATTCTTGAATGGACATAATCTTAGATTTATCGGTGAACCTGAAGAAGATCTTTCAGGTATGTGTACTTGAGACAAATTACTCATCCTATATTTTTTGAACTTGAATGAGCCTTCTAATAGACTCTCCCAAGTTTCAGTTCATGTTAAGGTTTTGGAAGAGAAGTTATTAATCTGTTTTCTCAACTGAAAATGATCCTACTGCACCCTACTCTAGCCTACTTTCTGGAGCCAGGATGTAATACCAGAAGTATGTTGACTGTATTCTGTTTACTAACATTAAACTAACCCTTATTGTAAGTTTGTTCTTGCTCTTATCCCCTCTCCCCAAAGAGAGGATTGTTTGAGCTATTCACTTTCTAAATTACAGCAGATTTCATCCCCTTTTTTTCTACAGGTACCTGTCACTTGGTTCTTAGAGAAAGGCAAAACATGATTGCAGACCTGCACCTTGCAGTAGCAGCCTAATTTGCTGAGGTCTTCAAGGGTCAATGTCTTCAGCTCCTACTGGCACAAAAACCAATCTGAAAAACTCCCTTTATCTCCTCATTAGTCAGTCCTTGTCCTTGTCCTTGTCCAACAAAGTTCAGCTGTGCCTAGGAGCTGAGTTTCCTCACCTAACAGGGACAACCAAATCTTTGAGAACGTGATTGTGCACAATACTGGTTGTCCTGAGCTTGTAGGGAAGGGAGCAAGTTGTAGATGCTCAGTGTTTAACAGGGTGAATTCTTACTGCTTTTAAAACAACTGCCCATGGGGTTGTCTTTTTTTTCCCCCAGTAGTTTTGAAGGCTTTCTATCTCAGTATTTCATAAATACACTATTAATAAATCACAGTCTTTACACTGAATTCTCCTGAATTACTGTGGAGAACACAACATATTGGTTTTTGCTGCTGCACAGAGGAGGGCCCAGAGCCATCCCATCCTGCAGCACTGATCACCTGCTCATAGAGGACGAGAAAACAGAGTACAGGCTCCTGCAGTTCTGTCCAAAGCAGGGACTGAAGGAAAGGAGCATCTGGCAGAATGGTGATGTGCAGTCACACCTGAGATGTGCAGTCATTGCTTGTTGGCCATTTCATTCTTGACAATAAACCGGTCCTGAAATTACTTAGGCTTAGCACTGAATTGTTAATGAGCTTATTGAAGTTAAAAAGATTTGAAAAGGTGATATATGTACAAAGATATATGACAAGAACAGGGTGCCTCTCACTCACAGAAATACTAGGAAACGTTTATAATGCTCAGCAGTGATATGGAATTTCTTGAGAACGTGCCTTGTCTTTTTTACCACTTGCCATGGGGGTCAGGATAATACACCCCTGCAGGGAAATCTCTCCTATCCCGCTATTTCACAGTATCAGCTTACAAAGGGAATGTGATTGGAACCAAACCAGCTCCTGGAAGTCCCAAAGTTGTCTTGGCTCCTAGCTCTCTGGAAGGCTTCTTTGCTTAGATATCTCCATGGAAGTGCAAACACCTTTTCCTTTTTTTTTTAGAATCACTGCAGTCACTTTGAACAGTAGATATGCATTCAGATAAAAACAGTAAAGCAAAGGGTGAAGTTCTTGATTATTTACTGGCAACAAGATTACAGAAGAGAAAAATGAAGAAATAAATAAATGCAAACTTCAAATATACTTCACACCTACAATTGCTCCATCTGTCACACAGGATTTCTTTGTGAAAACTGGAGACATTTCTGTTCCTGTTTCAGAACTGTTCCTTGGGCCGGGCTTCTCTGTGTACCTTCCCCCTTACATTGCAGGCAAAACTGTTTCTTGTCTTTGCTGATGAGTCAGATAAGGGCAAATAATTCCCAAAAACTTCTGAACCTCTGTAAGGAGATCACAATTGTCTGTCTCAAACACTGTTAAAATCACAGAAGGACTTTGCCCTGATGTAAACACAGAATGGCTTTAACTCCAGGTCTGGTGAGATCTGACTAGCACATCCTGGGTAATGAATCCACAGAAAAATTACACAATTATGCCAAAATGTATGGGACAATTGTGGGACAAATATAGGGACAAGTACCCCTAAGCACGCTGACAGTCAAACTAAGATCAGCCCAAGGTACAGAACAGATGGCATCTGTGACCACCGAAGTGTCCCCCTGGCCCTGAATATGCCTTTGGATTCCTGAAACTTGGACTGTCAGTTAAGGCACTTGATGGGAATTTGAAACAGGATAAAAGTGGTACCATTCTTTGCGTGTTATCTCGGGCCTAGAGGGGAGGTAAACTAGCTGGGGGAGAGAAATGAGTCACTGCAAACGATCCCCAAGAGAAGAAAATTCAGCAACTGTGCTGAGGGCAGCTCCTGTTACTCATAAATAAGGCTTTATAAAAGAGAGGCCTTGTAGAATCATGGCTTAGGCCTGTTGATTTGGCTAAGTAGGAAATGACTATGGGAAAGTGACTCAGCTGAATTAGGGGTAGAAAAACAAATTCTATAACTCTTGTGTGTTCACATTGTAGTGTAGGGTGGCTGGTTGAATTATATTTATTATGATTTAAAACTATGTAAAATGATAACTTTAAAAGGCTGATGTTTTGCAATAAAGCAGCTCTCCTTGAGCTGCCCGGACTCTGTGTCACTACGGACCCACAAGCTCCCACTGGGTGGAGGTGCTTCTGGCAGAGGGAGATGGTGCACAGCCCACCAAATCAAAAAACCCACTTCCTCCAAAGAAGAGAAACACTGAATATGGGGCTGATTAGCATTGGAAGCAAGAGAATCATTTAACTAATAGAATCAGAGAACTGCGTATCCAGTAAGCACTAACTCCTTTGTTTGCTAAAACGTGTCAGTGGGGAAAAGTTTTGGAACCTTGGAAAGTTTTGAAACCTTTTGAAACCCATTACTGAGAAGACCAGGGTGAAGAGGGAAAATGGGATGCTGCTGGATCCATGCATGGGGGTATTTTCTACTTAATCTGTCTCTTTCTTTCCCCCCGTCTCTCCCCCATCCATATTTTCTATTTCTTTCTATGTCTCTCTGCCTCACATTTATGAGTAAACAAAATCTGTACTACTGATTTCAGCCTATGGTCTTGTTTGCATCTTAACTTGGGTGGAGACATCTCTCTAATAAAAGGATCAAACCCTCAGCCACCCTCTGGTTTATTTTGTTTTTTAATTCTGATCTTTTGGCTTAAACTGTTCTGCATTTAAGATATGAGAGAAACTTTGCAGTGCTAAGTTTTCACTTACCCCTTCCTCAATTGCAATGTGGCTATGCATCGATAATGTAACATTTGTCCTAAGGCCATATAGGTTTTTTTTGTTTGTTTGACCGTTTGTTTGTTTTTTTTTAATGTTTATGTTTTGTTTTTTTTTTCCTTAACCCTTTATGATACTAGGTTTAACACAGATGCAAGGAGTAGGGGGCATGGAACAAATACTTGTCTCCAGTGATGTTAAGTTTGAGGTGTGCTTTATTCAGATCTAAAGGGGCTCAATCATATATTATTTGCATGCCTTGATGATATTTGGATCTTGCAGGGAAATCTATATGATGATGCCAGATCCCAGTAACTTTGTGATGTTGTCCTAGAATTACAGATATTTATGGCCAAAAAAAAATATTTTTACCGTTGCAGTCTGGACTTTATAGGAAACAAAATATTTTTCTGAACTTCAACTAGAAATTCTGATCACCAGTAAAGCTTTTATTTAATTTTCTTGCCTATGTCTACACGGCTTCCTACAGCACTACATCTCTACTATATCTGTAGTCCTGTAAAAGGAAATTTACCAATGATGTCACTGTAACTTTGCTAATTAATACATATTCACACCATCTTTAAGAGCTGCTAGTAAATTTTTATTCCTCCAGCACATAAATTTGCCACACGCTATGTGGCTTCTTTCCAAAATGGCTCAGACATGTCGCTTACAACTCACTTACAATCACCCTTCCAGGCTAGTTAAGGTAAGACATTTCAAGATATGATTCATCATGATATATATGAGATTATGCTTTCAAATTTATCCTTGGCTCTGTCTCTTAACATTTTAACTAAATGCTGAGCTGACAGCTGGTGTCAATGCACAAGCTTTGCATTTTTCCTTCTTTTTATGAGACTTTACAAGATCTCTGCAATAGTAATAGTATTTTCCTCAAAAAAAAAAAAAGTATTATATGGGGATGAGACAGAAAAAATAGTATGTTCCTGAGGGGTCAAAAAATAGATGTTGTTAGAAAAAGGGTCTGGTGTGCCATGTACACCAATCTGCACAAATTAGCTGTTACTTATTTGTTAGAAATAATCTTGGACATTGGAGAATGAAGCCATGATTTGGGAAAAGTGGAGAGACAAATATCTGTTTATGACATAATTCCTTACAGTAGGAATTACTAAGCCAGTTTTAGCATACTTGTGCTCCCAGCAGTTTTGAATGTGTTAATAACATGTTAAAGAAGAGACAAATATGAAAATTTAAAAAAAAACCTCACCCCACAATAATTTGGAGACAAAATATCTCTTGAAATAGCAATTTTGGTATTATTAATAAGTGATTACATATTGGAGAGGGACAAATATACAGAAAAATTAATATTAATTCATTTGGATCACTCAGCAACATTAAATATGATAGACTACAAATCCGTGCTGGATTCCTGGTGGCTGTGCTAGGGGCAGATATTTCTGTGCTTTGGTTACTCTACTGATTCCTTGAAACTTCACCAAAACATACTCTGAAGCAAATTGGGGTTTTGACCTGAATTTTTATTTCTGGTCCAAAAAATAAAAAGGCAAATTTTTATTTGACTTTCACAGGTATTTAAAAGTTGCTAGAGAAAGAAAATTTCAGTGTGTTCTCTTCAGTAGGTTTATTTTTCACATTTCCTGACCCTGGGAGGGTTCTGTGCCACGGGTGAAAGTTCATCAAATCATTAGGGATGCTGATAGCTTCCCAGTAAGGGACCGAGAAATGACAGAAGATTTCTGGTCTTTCTGCTGAAGTGGTTTGAAGCCCCTCTTTCATGTGGGAACTGTTTGCTGTTTTCAGACACAGTCAGAGGCTGTTTCTTGTCTCCCTGTTGATATACGAACTCACAGCTGTTCTTCTTTCTAGACTGTCTTTTCTATATTTAGCCATGCATCAGTAATCCTCAAAAAGATTGGACTCCACCATAGCTAGTGCTGAGGAAAGCTTAGAAGATTTTACTAAGCAGGGTGTGGGCGGTAGACTTATGTGAGTACTGCTCAAATTGGTTAAGAACAGATTTGGCATCTGCATTTTCTCTTGGATTAGTTGAGTGAATAGCTTCGGCTTATGAGGTTTTTTAGGAACACTTCATTTTAAAAATTTGCACTGGGTGCTTAGGTCATATGGCATGTTATTTCCCTCATGGGATTACTGAGATGTTGCTGGTTTAAAAACTGTGAAATGAAAGCCCAGTGACAACTGTTAACAACATTTTAAACTCAATAAATCCTTATGAAAAAGACCTTGCATCACATAAGTTTTACTCAAAGATTGACGTATCTGTTGTCATAATTCTACTGACACCAATGGTGTTATGCTCTTCTATGTAGTCTGAAGATCTGCCTTTTAGATTAAAAATATTGGTGTGGTGTGTTTGCCATAGCTTTTCTGTTGTGAACACTGAATTCACTGAATTGTCTGTATGAATTTTTAGTTAACTATTAATTTGTAGCCAAGCCTGTGAAACCCTTGAGGGTTTAGTTACTGATGCTGCTGCTGACACCGACTTGTAGACCATGACCCACTCTAGTAGCTATTGCACAGGTTTGTAAGAGTTTGCAATGGGAAGAAGGAGCTTGCAATCCCAGGTGAGGATGTGACACAACTGATGTTGATAGCATATTGAGGAGCCCAGGGAAACAGGCAGGCAAAGTGGCTCATCATGGTACGGTGACCTCAGCACACACAGAGATCAATGTTGACATATTTTGTAGACATCGGGCGAGAGAGTGCTTCAAGGAAGCATATAAGCATTTTTTTTCCTAGCAGCAATAGAAGGTGCTCAGCTGAAAATCTAAGTGGAAATTAAAATTGGTATCTTGGACTAGGTAGCAGTAAGATACAGCTACTTATACAAAAATTGTAGAGAAGGAATAAACTGAAAATGACTTTGAATTCTATTGTATTTGAGAAAGCTGATGTTTAGCAAGACCTAGAAATAGCAGCTAGCTGAACTCAAGGGCTAAGCATGCAAATACATTAGTGAATTATATTTCATTAAACCCAGCTAGCTCTGTCCAACGATAAGTGTGAGGGAGGAATTTCTAGCATTGATTCTGCTTAGAGAGACCTACCTTCCAGATGACTTTAAGATGCAGTTCAATGCAGTGATTTGATGCTGAATGTGATTAATGTATTGGTGCTCGTAGATCACCCTTTTTTCCAATTTCCAAAATAAGGGACATTTCAGCTGAGGTTTGAAGGCTTGTATCCAGCATTTGAAGTGTCAGTGCTATACAGCTCTCACTGCAGAAGGTACTTCCTGCTGTGCTCTGCCAGAGCACAGCTCTCATTTTTAAGGCATAAGGCAAACTCCTCTCCCCTGAGGTTTTTCATGTACTGAGTGTCAGCTGATTGAACTCCTGAAAATGCTTCCCATATTTTTCTCCGTGTCAAGTTGTTCTGGAAATGCTCCGAGTATGTACTTATCACAAACAAAACAGCAATGAGAATTTTTAAAATAAATGATGGAATCAATGCTTTATGAGGGCCATATACATTAGACAAGCACTGACTGATCTTATGCCAAAGCACTCTCTTTTGGACTATTAGCAAAATAAAAGGTTCATATGTTTCAATATCTATGGTCTAGCTAAAGACATCAGGCTGAAATATGCTGGAGTTAGATATAGCCATAATATTTTCATATGGGATATGTCAGTTAGAAAGTGAAAGGGCTTCAGGAAATGAAATAACAAGCTTAGTAATGGTGGGAGATTAGAGAGAGAATATGGTTAATATAATTAGAAATAGTTTCAATCAAGGAATGAGTTCATCGCACAAGTATTCTTCCAGGGAGAAGGCACTTTCCATGAATGACTTTTGCTGCCCTGGCTTCTTGATCTTCATGCAAAATTAAGACTCATCAAAATTACATGGCCTATAAACTAAGCCACTTCAGTTTAGTGTCACTCAGATGAAATACTGGAGTGTGACCATGGCACTTGGTAATAAACTAATTTTAAAAGAACAGGTAGGGAAATCTGTGGTGCTGCGAAAATAAAAAGCACTTAAAAACTATATATAAAAGAGGAACTGAAAGAAGGAATGAGGCTTCCAATGAATGACAAGGAAATCCAGGGAAATAATTGAAGGAAGAAATGTCATTCTAACCTCTAAAAACATTAAAAAATTAATGTATTTGAAATATCATCAACCCCCAATACTGTAAACAAATCTGTATTTATGGGCCTTCATGTCTGTCTTCACAATGTTCTTCAAACGTGCAAAGCATCACTGTGGTGGCCTAAGGAGGATCTAAGAGATGATGTGAGATGAAGTTACAACCACCGAGAAAAGAATGCTGAAATTTCCATGTCCTCTTTTCCTTCTGGATTACACTTTGGATTACATACAATTGATAACCCAGGGTGACACCTGGGAAATGCTTCAAGAAATTATCCTCTGAAAAACCTCTTTACAGCTGACACAAATCTGTTTAGCAGACACAATTATCAGATTTACTTATGTTCCTGCACAACTCAAAGATGTTGATAGATGTAATAGAGCTTGTAAGCACCAAGTGTCTGCTTTTTGCTACTGTAGCAGGCATGATGGGAGCTGGTAAAGTGAAAGGGACTGACTGGTTGATTATCAGATCTGTTTTTTTCAATTTTTTGTTTATTGTGAATATTTATGAATATATCATTATCTATGCAGTCATCTTTGAACAATGGTCTCAAACCATCACATACTGCTGGTGCTGTCATCTGGCAATTTGGAGACAAATTCTGTTGGAAACCCAGTGAAAAACAAGTTCTAAATCCCTGGCTGATGCTGTTAAGTGTCATGTGGCATTTGCAGTAGTTACGGATGTAAATCATTCATAATCCGATATCAAACTGAAAAGAGCAAATGAGTTTGCCTCTGTGGTTAAAAAGAATAAGGTATTGATTACCATAACAAATTAACAACTTGAAACCTGATATATACCCTCTGTTTGCTGAGAGCTGTGAGCTGTGAGCTGGAACAGTCATGTATTACACATTGGCCTCATGAGATTTAAAAACAATTGTGCTACAAAAATAGCTAGTTATTAAAAGAGTTCTGTAAAAATGATTTTAATGGCATTTTCTGCAAGGCTAGAACAATTACCAACTTGCAATCAAACTAATAGCTTTTCATTAACTAAGATAGTTGAGCAAGACTCTGCCTTCACAGATCTGTTGCGAAAATTGATGCTGGGTGTATTTTCAGTGGCAGGCAAATGGATGACAATGTGAACTATTGCAGGATGGTAGAGGGAGTTAAAAAGCACTTGGCATTTCCAGAGGCTTCTGTACTGAGATAGTTGGAAAATGAATGGAAAAATGAACCCAAAAAAATCTGTGTGTTTGTTTAGCTTAACTCCCTATAGATAAAGCATTTAAGGATGCTTCTTTCTGCTTTGGATTTTCTCTGCTTTCCTCCACTCATTGCAATGAGTGAGATTCCACCAGCTGGTATAATAAGATGACGGTGTGAAAGTGCACTAGCTTGAATCAGTATCTGGCTCTAGCCAGCAAGCAGCTTTCAGGATAGCACTTCCAGCTGATACGAGCCTGGAAACAACTAGGGAACAGGGTGAATATTCATTCACATTTTTAAGGAACTTCTCTTTGACTGTACTCACACTTACTCCCTTTCTTGTTTACTCAAATGTTTTTGTAAAGTAGTTTGCTGGCAACAGTATTCATGGAAATTGAAAATTATTGCAAATACTGCAAATGATTATAGATTTCCTTTCTTTGGATCCACAGCAAGGCTTGCAAGGAAAGCCATGTATTACATTCAGAGTCATGAAACAAAAATGTATTGCTTTATTATTCTGTAAACCAAAATGCTTTTAGCTGAAGATGCTCAGAACTGGAAATATGTATTTTGCTGATCAGCTAAAAGATAAAAATCCCACACAGAGGCTATTGTGACTACCTTATGCCGCAGATATTGTGGTAGGCTGCTGGACAATTTGAAAACAGAAAAAAATATTATATGGTATGTTTTGTTGTTGAGCTGTATCTTTGTACTAAACAGTGTAGCTGACCTTATGAGGGATATAAAGTTCCTTTTTGCTTTATTGAGTATTATTAGAAGCAGTTGGTGGATCTATGAAGACAGGGAACCTCCTGTAAACCAAAGTAGAGATGTTTCAGGTTTACAGCTAAAGGTTTAAGCCATTTTGGCTCTTCTTTCAAGCTGCGTTCTGAACATGTACGAGGGAAGTGGGAGGAGGGAGGTTTTTCTAGGTGTCTGAAGGCAGAAATTTAGTATTTAACCCACTAGGAATAAAGTAATGTACTGCTACCCTTGGAAAAGCTGATTTTTGTGGGGAATTTTGGGGAAAACAGGACATGATGGGGCTGGAGAAGCTTGGAGACACCTTCCTGGGTCCAGTTTCTCTCTCCATTTCCCCTTTGGAAATCCCCTGAATTCCTCATCTGATCTGATCTTGCTTGAGTAGAACATCTAATGGTAAATTGTTGTCATGTTGAAGTCGACACTGTGTGTTGATAATACTTCATATTATATGAATATAAAAATTACATAAAACCTCACTGAGATACACTGGATATGCTGACGACTCCTGTAATGATGTACACAGATCTAGGGGCACTTGGAAAAGCAGCTGCTGTGATTTTAAGAAACTTAAATGCCCTGAAGTGTTATTTATTAGGTGACATATGATAAATTGTTCTACAAGAACTAGATGATTGCAACTTAAAAATAAATTAAAGCCCCTCTCTGGGTGTCCTGCTCAATTTTGATATACAACGCTCTAAATAGGAGTCTTGGCTGCCTGGGATGTGCAACATTTAAAGAATCAATTAACATTATAGAACTCTGGCAAAGTTTCTCATCATTATTACTGCTTCTTCACTTTGTTACCTGGTATTTCGCATCTTCCCTCATGCTTTATCTCTTATAGGTCTGTTTCTAATGTTAATTAAAGCAGATTTAGCTCTCAATATGTGGAAGTATTTATTTGTGTATTTGCTGGCTTCTTGATGGGACAAGGATCCTGCTACATCCTTCTCTTCTTAGCCTGGCCACTACACCAGGGGTACAAGTGAGGAAGAGGAAATGGCTTCTGGGCTGCTGGCTTTTACCCATGGATGATCCAGTCCCACTTCAGACTGCAGGAGCTTTGTCAGCAGAATTCATCTGAATTTGCTTCTGGCTTTACCTGGATAGTATCACATGCCACCCCAATACATAGAGAGAGAACTAATATTGTTTCCTGTGGCTAATCCTCAATGAAAGAAGATGCTGAAAGTGGATTAAATGTTTGTTTTCACTATTGTATTCAATTGGAAATAAGAGATTGAACAGATCAGTTCAATGTAAGCACTTCTTTTATACTTAGAATTGATTTGGAACGACAATTTGCGCAAGAGAGATTTTGGCACAGTAATGTTCACATTCATACAATCTGATAAGCTGCAAGGAGAAAGTATGGGGCTTTTTATTTTTTTTGTAAGAAGATCACCTTGCTTTATTTTTTCAGTATTTCCTGGGGCTACTGCAGACTGGATGAGGCTGTGGCTGTAGCAATAATATCCACACAGCGTAATGATCCGGTTGTGCACGGTGAATCCCTCATTTGACGCTGCAGCCTTTGTAGATTAAGCTGCTGGTGGTGGAGTTGCCTTCCCTGTGGGAATCAAAGCACCCACTCATTTCCACTTCTGGTGAGGAAATTAATATCCTATTCATGTAGCTCTATATTGCTTTTAATTGGTTCACTATTAAACTACCAATTGCCTGAATGAAATGTTGTGGGGAAGTTAATTTCTAGATGGCAGTTTGTCTCTGGACAATTAGAGAGTGTTTATTTCTGTGTTACTGAATCACAGGAGGAAATATCTCCTGTAGAAAATGGTATTTGCAGCTAAAGTAATGACCTTTTAATAAAACAATGAGCTTTATTTTTTCTTAAATAAAATCACTGACAAGAATAGTACCACCAATTTGGATGGTAACTCACCTGTCCAATAAAAAATTGGGTAAATATTTATAAATTGCACATCAGGAGTAATCAGGGAAAACTGGCTGCATAAAACATACAAATACTATTTTTAACATTACAAGCCTCTTCATAAGCTTCTTGAAACAGAGACTGTTTGGGGCAGAAAGCCCTTGGAGGTGGAGTTCTCTCCTTGTACCCACTTCAGCTGTCAGCCACCTCTCTTCCCCAGAACTTTGGGCTGGAGGGGCAAATGGAAGAGGCTCTGCTGGCTGTTGTGGAGTTGTGCTGGAGGGATGGCCTTTACTGTCCTTTTTTAATGACAGAGTTGATGTGGAAGTGCCACATCCACAGATTTGGTGAGGTCTGCAGCTGACAGTCTGGATGGGGCACAGAGGAGTTAAAAAACTGCAAATAATGATGAAAAAATACAAGAATTTTCCCCCTCAGTACCTCTTTTATTTATGCTCTCCATTCAGGAGGAGAATATTTCCATTTCTTCCAGTATGGATAGCATAATAAAAAGAATAAACCAAATTCCACTGCACCTTATACCTGACTCCATCAAGATCTCACAAGGGGTCAGATGCCTGGTATAATTGGTGCTGGATCAAACTGTTCCATGAATGTCTCTGATGCCACTGTAAATTATGTCAGGAATTCAGTC
Organism: Bombycilla garrulus; assembly: GCA_013400315.1. Classification (NCBI taxonomy): domain Eukaryota; kingdom Metazoa; phylum Chordata; class Aves; order Passeriformes; family Bombycillidae; genus Bombycilla; species Bombycilla garrulus. The sequence continues at coordinate 121,890 of VXBU01017977.1, read as the reverse complement.
AATGATATTCCAGTCAGACACAGTGGAATGCTTGTCCCTCAGTATGGCATCAGGATCCAGTGCTGCCCAAGGTGTAAAGCTGCTCTCAGACCATCAGTAGGAATCAGACATCCCACAGCTTGTTCTGCAAAGTGTGGGAGGTCTCCCAGTCCTTGCCACATCTCAACACACATATGCACATCCAGGGAAGTGAAGTCCATCTGCAGTGTTTTCAGTTCTGAGGAAGAAGGAAAGCATTAGCGTTATGTATTTAGGAGGGATCTTGGCGTAATCTGCTAAAACAACTGGGACTTGCAGGTCTATCTATGTATCTCACCTGACACTCCTATAGAGATCCCAGTAAAGTATGTTTGATAAATCAGGTCTCTAGAAAAGCATCTGATCTGCATTTAAAGACCTCAAGATGCCAAGAACATCCCCCACCACTTATTTTACTGGTTAATATCTTCGCTATTAAAGCCATATCCCTAATTCCTGATCAGCCTCAGCTCCCAACCATTATTCCTTTACATGCTTTTTTCTGGTGGATTAACCAGCCCTCTCCCACCTGGAAAAGCTTCCCCCAGAGGCCCTTAGATACTGTAATCCAGTAATGTCTGAGTCTTCTCCTGGCAAGCTTTTAAAATGCCTTGTGGTGCAATGTTATCTCCAGCCCTGGAATAATTTTTGCAGTTCTTTTCTGAGGTTTCTGCATTTTCAAAATGCATTTTAAAGACTTTGCAGGCATGATGGGATATATAGTGGGGGGAGAGTCATACATAAATACATACTACACAAGTGATATATTTTGGACTGATTTTATGGCAACTACTACATGGAACAAAATGTAAGTGTAGCGTTTTATGCATTAAATAATATTTAAGATTAAGTTTTTCACCCATGGACTTGAACATCTGTATGACTAGGAAAGGTGCATAGAAACAATGCTAATGAGGTCTTTGCTTTCGTAACCAAACAACAAAACACAGAGAAGTTCTTGTGGTCTGATGCAAAATACAATTATTTGTCCTTTTGGCAGCATGTATTAAAAGAAACTCTTTCAGGGCAGCCTGAAATTTTCTAAAGCAAACAGTTTTGTCTAAAAAATGCTAATGCAATTTTACACTTCTAAAGTTTTTTCCATTTTCTTCTGCAACTATTTGCAGGGTTGGATTGTGAATAGACATGCACATCAGTGATAAGATGGCTTTTACAGTAAACAAAGGAAGTTTGTGCAACTGCATACATAGTCTGCTATGAAAGGTTGCTTTGAAGACACAAGTCTCTTAAAAGAAGGTCCTGGAGGCATGATAGAGGCAGAGGACATCTTGCAGTGCCCTGTGCAGTGAGGGCAAAAGGGGCTCTCTTCAGTTTGAGTCTGAAGAAAATGAAGCTGGCAAAAGGGGAGGGAAAAAGACTGGGAACAGAAAAAGGCAGAAGAAAAGGGAAGAAAAAAAACCAAACCAAACCTGAGCAGCTCAGCAAAAAGAAAATGTTAAAAACCCCAAGCGTTAGCTTTCCAGGGGATGGAAAACCACTCCTTGAGCTGTGTCAGGCACTGGGAACATCCATTGAGAAGGAGAGGAGACACAAAGCAGAGGGGCTTCAGCCACAGGAGGCTTCAGTGAAGCTTTCAGTGGGCCTGGGGCTTTGGTGGAGATCAGGAGGGGACAGAACCTGAGAAAGGAGATTGAGGAGGGCTCCCAGGGCCTGGTCTGCCTGCAGGTATGGCAAACAGTGGGAAAGGAGGGATGGGACAGGGCAGGCAACAGAAGGCTGAAAGACGGGTTTGAGGTTTGGTGGGAGCCTGGTAAGACTGGGAGGGATGATCAGGCAGGCTTAAATGTAGGGAGGGAGTCAGAGCCTGGCAGCAGAATATAAATCCAGATCTCCATGAATTCAGTGTGGCAAATGCATGACTGTTTTGTACGTTGAGCTGCCATCACATGCTCCATGAATCACTGCCCCTGGCTTCAACTGTGACACTTGCATCTGTCAGGCCCGGGGGTGTCGTGTCACACCAGCAAGGGGTGTGAAAAAAACACCATTAGGGAGGATGCAAATGAGTTTAAGTGAGTTGTCTGATTCTGTGTCAAAACTGCAATGGGAAGTTCTCTGGCCAGGCTTGCATGCCCTCAGCTGGGTTCAGGTCAGTGAAGTTCACAACAAGGAGAAAGCTCATTTTAGGTTTTGGGATTACTAAAGACTCAGCAGATTGTAAAGCTGTGAAGCCCCATCATTATGCTGTGTGTGTTTCTTGGGGACTTGTTGAGTGGTGACTGCCTCTGCTGCAGCATTTTGTGTCACCCTCATCTTCTCCCATTGATTTGATAGATTCAATCATTATAATCTTATTTCCTAGGCAGGGTGTAGTTTGCATGGCAAAAGGCTGCTTCTTCAATTGCACTTTGCCCTTGGTATCACAGATTAGTGCTGAATCCTGCTGAGAAGAGGGGCTAGAGGGTTTTAGAGAGTTGCCATCCATAAAGGAACCAGTGATTGCATTATCCCCTTCAAACCATCCTCCGCACTCCCCAGCCAGCTGCTGTTGCCTAACTGGGTCCAGATGGTTTCATCTCAGCTTGATGGTTTTTCCTAGCGTGCATTTATAATGCCTTCAGTCCGTGCAGCAGCCAACTGTTGTGATTGGGCACTGTTCCTGCCATTGCCTTCCTCTGCCTGGCACATGGGATGTTATGTTTTGTCCCAAGTTAGATTGCACATTTCTTAGGGTTTTTCCCTGTGCACTTGGAATGGGTCATTGAAATTGTACTGTGTTTCTGCCTACAGCTGTTTGTCCATAAATTAAGCTGTGGTGGGAGAGGCAGGACAGGGAGCAATTTAGTCTTGGATTTGCTGTACTGCTCCCTCCTTGAAGGGCAGGGTCTCCCAGTTCAAGCTGGAGGAGCAGGAGTTGGCTGGGAGAGAAAGAAGTACCTGCAAGCTGAGCTGGAGAAGGAAGGGGCTGTTTCATTTGAGTTTTGGAAAAGGCATGTGCTTTTTGGATTTAACCTAACCATCTCCCTCCTGTGGCTTCCTCTAAAGGGATCTCTTCTAGACGCCACAACAGTGTGTGGGTGAGCTGAAGGTCTTGCACACACTGTACCAAACTGGATCAGGAACCCCGCTCCCCTCATTTCCATCCTCCCTCTGGGGGAGCAGTGAGAAGTCAGATTTCTCCTATGACAACAGACATGTGAAAAATTGAGTATGCCTTTCTCCTTACAAGCAACCAGTGGAGGAATGTGCAGGAACACAGGAAAGGCTTGGAACTACAGCACCCTGTTTATTTGGCTCTGAGCCTTCCTGCTGCAGTGATCAAGGAACATATTTGCTTGATTATGGCCTTGTTAATTCTTTATTTGGCATTTATTAAAACTCTAAACTGTGCTTAGAAAATACCCATGATTAATGATCACTCATTAGGGACCAAGGAAGCTTGAAGGATTTTTCAGTTACTTTTGGCAGAAGTAGAAGAGATTTTACCTTTTTACCATAGACCATAGGTGGAAATGACAAGATTTGAGTTAACCAATGATTTTGGAAGCTGTGGTAAGGAATTTTAGGGTGAGGGTGTGAGGCCTGTGGCTTCCTTCCATTGCTGCTACTACTTTCTACATGGATGATACAGCTTATTATCAGGGGCCAGGTCACTTTAACAAGTCACTACAGATACTTCTGCAGCTTGGTCCTGACTTGGTAGAGAGCTCATGCCATGCAATCATCATTGTCATACTTCTGGTATGACAATACTTCTGGTATGCAATCTGTGGCCCTTCAGTATGCACAGATGGGAGAGATCCCTGCTGGATAGCACTTATAAGGTGCTCTGCCAGAGGAATGTGCTTTTTCATTTCAGAGAATTAAGTGGGCTGCTGATTTTGTTTGTGTTGCCCTGCTGAGTGCTGGCAGGACAGCTATTGTATCACCCTTCACTCCCTTCACTGAAGAAGGGCACAGATGAGTTTGTTTTGAATGCAGATGTGTACAGAAGTACTGCCAGGGAACAACAGTTTTCAAAGTTCTTCAGGAAAATGAAAAGTGAGACAGGATAGCTATACTGACATACCTTGGTTGCACTAAAATAGGGGAGGAAGCCGTCAGCATCTGGGAAAAATGCAATATCAGACTTCATTTCCAAATAAAGGTGTGCTATATGTACATGTACTTGTTGCATGTGTTTGGGAAGCACAGTAGTACAACTTGCATTCTGTAAAAATAATTTATGTTTTTCTGTTAAAATAAATGATGTTTTTCTACAGTAGGCTTAACTGTAATATTTTCCCCATCCCATAGAGAACATTACACGGAGCAGTAGGCATTCCTTTGAGCATCACTTAGGAAAAGTTCTTTAAAACAAAATACAAACAAAAGGAAAAAACTCACTCTTCCTCAATCTTCTCATAGGCAGCCAATAAACCAGCCTTCAAAGAGACTTCTGAGACTGACTGACAAGAGGCTGCCTTTGGGCATGCTAGCCACACAAAGCTGGCTCCCAATTGTAGCAGATATCTGTTGGAAAAAGATACTTTGCTTGCTATACAGGAAAGAGAGATGAGTGGAAAATCAGTGAGATGATCCTCAGGAGTGATAAGCTATGCAGGGTTTGAGAAGTGGGAGAAAGCTAGGTACAAGTTTGGTGTCTGGCATATTTTGAGTATCTCTCAGAATTACAACTTGCAACAGCTGCAGAGCACCGTTCCCTCTCCCAGGGCAGTTGTGGGTTTGTAGAGGGTGGTCTGTCACCAGCATAGCACATCTATCACCCCCAGTCCCAACAGACCCTGTGGGCAGGAGTGATATCTGTGGATTTGTGCATTGTGTCTCCTTCTGTTCGTGTCTCCTCTTTTATAGTATTGTGACATCAAAGGGGCAGGGCTGTTCCCTTCACCACTTTTAATGACAGGTACTTGACAAGTTTCTAGATCAGCGGTGATCCAGCTGTATGATGAGAGATTCCCTAAATTTCACCCTGAGAGGAGCCACATATCTTCAAGGAAGAGATACACATGAAAGAGTTTCTTTTAACCAAAGTATAAACCTTCATGTCACCCACACTAGTTTCTAACACCATTTCTTACAAGTCCATGGGTGCTGCAGGACTGTGTTTGGTCAGGCCAGAAAAGATAAGCACAAATGAATTGATGCTTCATGGTACAACTTTGACATTCATGAACTTCAAACCTTCCATACCCCACTTAACAAATGCCATATTGATTGAAGGCCAGAGATCAGTCATGATCAATAATGACACCCAAAGTTTTCTTACCATGGTCCCATTTGTGTCTGACAAGAGCCTGAGAGGTGTGGGGTCTGCCTAAGCCTACATTTACAATGTGTAAAAGGACATGGTACTATCTTTTCTGATTTTGTCAGTCTGATACATTTTTACTATGATTTGTGCCAGACATTCTCAGGGAGCAGATTGCCCTGAGTGCCACCACATGGCATGTGCTTGACAACCAAGGGATTGGGCCAATGTGGATTTATGAAAAGCACGTCTTGTGTGACCAACCTGATCTCCTTCTATGACAAAGTTACCGAGTTAGTGAATGAGGGAAAAGCTGTGAATGTTCTATCTAGACTTCAGTAAAGCCTTTGACACTGTCTCCCACAGCGTTCCTATGGAGCAACTCACTGACTTGGATGAGGGGACTGAGTGCACCCTCAGTAAGTTCACAAATGACACCAAGTTGGGTGGGAGTGTAGATCTGCTGCAGGGTTGAAGGGCTCTGCAGAGGGATCTGGACAAATCGGGTTGATAGGCTGAGGTTCAATAAGGAATGTGTGTTAGGTCCTGTATTTGGGTCACAACAACCCATGCAACACTCCAGGCCTGAGGAGCAGTGGCTTGAGAGCTGCCCAGAAGAAGGCGACCTGGAGGTGCTGGCTGATGATCAGCTGACCCTGGNGGGATCTGGACAAATCGGGTTGATTGGCTGAGGTTCAAGAAGGTCAATGGCATCCTGTGACAAATGGACCAGGGTGGCGATTGTTCACTTGTACTTGGCAAGGGTGAGGCTGTACCTCAAGTCCTGTGTTCAGTTCTGGGTCCCCTCAATTCAAAAAAGGGCACTGAGGTGCTGGAGTATGTCCAGAGAAGGGCAGTGGAGCTGCTGAGGGGTCTAGAAAACATGTCCTGTGAGAGGCAGCTGATGCAGTTTGGGCTGTATAGTCTGGAAAATAGGAGGCTCAGGAGTGACCTTATTGCTCTCTGAAATAACCTGAAAGGAGGTTGTAGCCAGGTGAGGGTCAGTTTCTTCTGCCATGTGTCAGGTGAAAAAATGAGAGAAAATGGCCTTCTGTTTCACTAGAGGAAGTTCAGATTAGACATCTGAAATTTGTTTTTCACTGAAAGAGTTGTCAGGCATTGCAAATTGCCCAGAGAGGTGTGGAGTCACCATCTCTGAAAGTGCTCAAAAGGCATCTGGATGTGGCACTTGGAGTTTCTGGCTAATTATGGTGGTGCTGGGTTGGAATAGATGATCTTACAATCTGGATGATTCTATGATTCTGTGATTCTGTTGAGAATTCTTGGGGCATTTGCTTGTAGCAGAAGGGTCAGTAATTCTACATGGCACAGCTGAGAGAGGCTTCTTGCTGGGAAAGCTTCCAGTATGCATTGCCTTGCAGATGTTGCATTTGCTTGCTCATGCATTGATGCTTCAAGTAGCTTAAGGTAGGGTGAGAGCCTTTATCATGGATACAGAAACAGCAGGTGGCTGCTCTTGGCCAGCACGTGCGGGAACCACATAAATAGAAAAGGAAATATTTTTGGAAGACACCGTTTTCCAGCTCCTGATTACTACTGGAGTCAAAATTCAGCAGGATGGATCCTGGTTTACTCTGAGCCTTACTCCATCCCTCAAAGCTCCCACTGTATATTCACAATGACCATGCCACACCTAAGTGCTGCAAAGCACTGGACTAAAGCTGGCATAACACCACTTTGCTTTCTGTGAAGGCTGCTCTGACTGGTGTGCTCTGAGGCAAGACAGAGCTGACTGTGACTGACTACAGTGCTTCAGATGAGGCGGACATCAATACGTCAAGACATTTGTGTGCCAACACTGACAGACAAATCCTGAGAGCACTTCACTATCAGATCCTTCTGGGTCTGAAACTGGGAGGAAGGAGGTGGGGAGTAGGAGTGGGGACTTGATGGACCTGAAGTTTACTCTTAGATGCTCATCTTGTTGAGATCATTTGACCCCACAGTGATCACAGTTCCTGGAGGAGTCATTCTCCACAGGATGTCATTGCTGTCAGAGCTTTTCAGATTGTGAGTGTGGCAGTAATTGTCCTGGAAGAGCTCCAGGACCAGTCACTTTGCACAGCTAAGGATTTTGCCCTGTTTGTATGGCCGGCAACTTCAGCAGAGTATAATGAAGTTGGAACTGCTTTTTAATTTTCTTTGCTAGTCAGGCTAGAGTTACGATTATAATTTGGACCTGATTCTGAAAAGAATCTTAGGTCTTTGTGATCGGGCATATGATTTAATTCAGTTTAATTTAATTTTGACACCAGCAAGATTCTCATTTAAAGTGCACATTTCCAAGTGTATAAATCTATAGAAACGACACTGGCTCAGAACCTTTACTAAGCGGGCTGTCATAACTAATGCCTATTAGGTAAATTAATGTAACAATGTGCACTTTTAGTACTTAGGAAAGAACCTGCTCCTCAAATATAAACCAAAAAAACTGAAAATGGCTATTTAATTAAACTCATTTATTTTCTTTTCAGATACTTTTTCTAAAATTTCTTTCTTTCCTTGGGTAAAATGTTCTTATAAGACAATATGAATTTAAAATGCTAAAACCAAGGAAAGGCCAAGTTATGGCATAATGAATATATTAAAGATTGCTCAGTACTCTGTTCTAAACTCAGAGAAACTCTATTTCTAGTATAAAATGCAGAGGAAACGGAATTAATTTGAAAATGTTTCTGTGGTGAAAGGTGAACAATGAAGCCTTCCCTGGAAGCTGATATATATGAGTAGCAAGTGGGAAACATGTACTTGCAATCACTTTCTGAATTACCTGTAAGTTCTGTGAATTGTTATGTTATGTCAGAGCATCTTAACTTTAATTTCATTTTTTGAAATCTTTTTTTTTGCTTCATAGCGGTCTTCAAACGCTCCTTGTTTCTAAATGCTTAGGGCGGCCCAGAAAATGCAGTAAAGCTGGGGTGTGTCTGGAATTCCTGTGACATTGCAGGTACTCTCAGCCAACGGAGCACTGTGAACTTCTGGTCTCTGCCATTGGAATCCCCTGGGGCACAAGAATAACAGCTTGATACTTGTGTGCTGTGGTCTGGGTTGAAGAGCAGTGTCTGGAGTTAACCACAATGCTCTTTGATGATTAATGAGAGAATGCTTTTGCCAGAGAAATCAAAGCAGATACATCTACTGTAGACTTTTAGTTTTTTGAATTATTAGCAGTCAATTAGCAGCAAGTATTTAACACATTTAATAAAAGCTGCTATGGACACCATTTCACATTTCCTCAAAACAAAAAAAAAATGTTTTTTTACATAAAGATTAGAAGATCCATTAGAAGATCCAGAAACAGATGTCTATAACCATAAATAAATATGTAGCATGTCCATTGTAGGCTTTACAAATGTGCTAAGTACGTTAATTGGTAATTAATTCAGGGTAGAGTCTACAGATAGTCCAAACATATTGATTGCCAGCCCTTCCTTTTCCGGGAACAGAATCACTGCGCAATGCTGAACTGAATTAAAATAAAAGAGCACTACAGAATATAATTTCTGCTGCAGACTGAAGATATTTTTATGGCATGGAATGCTACTGGAATAGAGCAGTAGTCATCAACCACTGTTAAGAGCATGCAGCACACTTTGTGTTTTACAAATCAGGAAAATCTGTAGGGAGTACTCACAGTTGAAGAATATAGGGTCACAATAAAACCGTGATTTTATTATAATTATAAATGGCCATGGCCGGAATAAGCTCTCCACATCTGTTAAAAGACAGACTTCCAGAAAGAAAAAGAAATAAACTGGTACAGAGCACATGCACTCTGAATATTAGATGTCCAAGCTAGGGCATTAGAAACTGCAAGTAGGGACCAATGCATGCTAAGAGAAACTACAAATGCCAGAGGAGACATAAAGAGGTGCTTCAAGAAGTTATGCATTATTCTGTGAGTTTTTCAGGAAGAATGGGTATTTGGCATTTTCCTTGTAAAGGGACTTGGAACTATATGTGACTCAGCTCAATAAAACATAGGCTGATGAAAACTGTAGTTACAGTGTCCTTTGTTTTACATGAAGGTGGTTGTATTCTTTGCTGCATTCACATCGAATCACGTACAAGTCTAATGCAACTCAGTCACAAAAGGTGACATTCTTCTCAGTTTTATCAGCCCAATGAGCAGAAGTCTACATCTGATCTGGTTGTCTGGCCTCCTTTATGACTCTGGAGACAACAGAGTCTGGTGGCGCTTCTAGAAAATGATTCATCTGCTCTATTTCAGACATCTATCTGAGGAGGACATGAATTGTGCCCTGGGAGCACCTTTTCCTCCTTGAGTTAAGACAACCAGCCCAGATGAAGATGTCTGTGTCTGTAAGTGTCTAAGACCAAGCCAAACAAATCCCATTGAGGGGACACAAATTAACACCATGTGCACCCTGGCCATGGCACACATCCAAAAGCCTCTTGCTCTGCAGTTCCAGCTGGGCCTCTGCTTCCCTGGACACTGGTGGCTGAGTATCCTCACTTTCCTGTGTAGGTTTCAAATGCAAACCCCCATGGACATCAATAACATAAGAGTGCAGGCTCGATGAGGCCCAGCCCAAGTCTGAGGCATTCCCTTCCAGGGATCCTGGGGCTAGATCCCTTCCAGACTGCAGTGAAAGATGAAGGGACTTACAGCACCTCTCCAGGTGATGGTTAAAGCATTGTGGGTACTGCATAGTACTTGCGGGTTGCCACAATTTTCAGAGTTATCCACTGGTCCAAATTGTCCCATACTGAGTATCTGTCACCATCCTGAAACAGCATCTGTAAAATGTTTTGATGGAACAGGGTTTGGAAAAGTTCTATGAGCAACAGCAAATAAAATAACAAGCAAAACAGAATTTGGCTGCCTAACTTTGAAAAATATACTACTAAGACATCTGAAATACTGTCTCTTACACAGCCCTACTCCTCTGAGACATCCAAAAAGGAGTTAATTTTCATACTTGGTGTGTACTTTTGCTGCTTGAGATATTTCTTTCTGCTTCTCATTAATGCTATTTTCAATCCCACAGGGATAATGCTAGGTAAAGTGATCAAGAAAAGCTTTCTTGATGGTCTGCCCAAATTCATGAAATATTAATGCTTATTGTATTTGAGGTTTTTGTTTATTTAATATTTGCCCAGGGACAGTATAAGCTGTCCGTATTGTTTTCCATCAGAATTACTAATGCAGGAAAAGGGAACACTATAACTTCATACCTATCTTATTAATATTTTTATTACAACAACAAGACAAACAGAAATAGTCCAATCTTGCCACAGATCATTCTTGCTTATATGCGCATTGAAGATGAAAGGGTGAATGTTGCTCAAGATATTTTCTTTCTGTGGCTACTGTGATCTGTGGGTATATTTTTTCAAGATAAATGCTGGAGTGAGGTACATACATGGTCCTTCCTCCAAGTGGGAGAACACTCCATGGTCTTTTGGCTCCTTGAGAAACTTCACCATGTGTTCTTCTTGGAGGCAGTGTGATGCTCTGGGAGTTGGAGTTGCATTCTATAAAGGGCCCAAGCAGAAACATGGGGATTTCAGCGCCAGCTCTGGTTTCTATTTCTTGGTGAAGATGAAAGACATCAACAAAGATGGCCTCCTGGAAATGCTGTTGTCCTGCTGGAAGAGTTGATATCTGCACTTTCTCCTGCCTGCACTGGCATTAACAATGAGCGAGTCCCAAGTACGCATTTAATTGGTCTGTTCAGGCCAGAAAAAAAGTCAGATTCCTTCTCTCCCAAAGGGAGACCCTCTTTTTAAGGGGACCGCCTTAGAAAATGCAAGGTCAGAGATGGGATGGTGTCTTGGACCCTTGTCCCTCCATCAAATGTCTCTCGTAGGTGAGCATAGCAAAAGAGAAGCATGAGAGCAATGCGTGGCAATTGTTTCCTGACTTTTCAGAAATCTTGGACTTTCTGGAGAATACTTCAACTCTTTGGAGTCATTGGAAGCAATGGTCTTCAGTACTTTTGGCATTGAAAAGCCAATTCAGCTAATTCTGAAGTCAACATTACAGTTAGATGCTGACTCTATGAGGATATACTGTCTTTTACTACCTTCTTTCATGCCTATGTTATGCACATCCTGATCTACTGGACTTGGAGAAATGTCTGTCATAAAAGAAAGCTTTGGAACAATTTCGACTGAATGCAATTGCTGGGATTCCCAACTCTGATAAATTCTCACCCCCATCATGCAAGAGCTGTTTATGTTTCTGCACATAAAACTTTGAAACTTTCCATGTTTCGGGTGTTGTGATACTGGTGTTATTATTAGCAATTACAACAAAATAATAAAGCAATACTGTCTGAGCTAAATATGCCACTTCAACTGAGGCTTTCTATTATTTTTGTGATATAAATTTGTGTATAGTCCTCAGCTGTTTTCCCCAAATAGATGCTGAGCTTGAATATGAAGACCAGTAAACTTGGACAGTTTCTCCAGCTGCCTTGGCAAAAAATATTACCTGTGGGAGCCAATGAAACATTTATTACACATTGCTACTACTGTGCCCACAATGACATTTCTCCAAATGGGGCTTTGCAGATTGAAGATATACTTATTGGTTTAGTTTGCTGCAGTATTATTATAAATTAAATTATCTTGTGCTCGGGGAAGTGTGATAGAGTCTGATGAGTGTTTAAGTCTTGAAAAGTTGCTGCATAGTGTGTGTTTGTACTTCTCTGGCTGGTTGGGGCTCTCTGTCTGGGCTGCTCTCTGTCTGGGCTGTGTCTCTGCAGCATCTTGTGGATGGCCTGGGACCCACAGACTTAGTGAAGAAAAGTAGCAGGGGTTTTCAGTGCAAGAACTTCCTGGAAGTGAATTTTTTTTAAAATTTGTGCTATAAAGGTGTGCTAAAACACTTGCAAGGTGCTGTATGGTTTTTATTTTTGGTTGGTTTGTTTGTTTTTTTTTAAGAGTGGTTCATATTCTTATACCAGTAAAGGAAGAAAAAAAGTAAATTCTAAGATTGTGTGAAGGAACCTCAGGAAGGAACATGCACTTTAATTAGTAGGAAGGGGAAAGAAAGTGAAAATCTTCTCAAGAACCTCAGGATCAGGAGTCTGTGAAGGGAGAGGCAGTTTCAGTAGGCTACCAGTAGCAATTAACTGGGAAAAAAAGGGAAAACCACCCATGATTGGAGGGAAAAATCAAATTTTTTGTTCAGTAGTACTTTGGTAGTCATAGGATAGCTTGCTAAGTGCAGAGTTTGTTGGAAAAATAAAAGAAGATTTATTGCATAAACTATACAGTGACAGAAACAAATGCATTTCATCCAATGTGTCCATCAGATGATACTGTCATTTTGAAAAGGAACAGTTTGGGATAATAAGGAAATTGCAGCAAAATGAAGCAAATTTCTTGCATTTATCTTCATTACAGTAGATAAGGGGGAAACACCTACTCTGAAACTCTATATTTTTTGTAGATAATAAAAATTGGCAACAATTTAAAAATGAAATTAATCACTAGGGCCAGATAGTACTTATCCATGAGTTTTGAAAACATTTGAGTGGTGCATTTGTAAGCAAAAGTACCTGAACTATCACTAAAGCCAGCTGCCATAAAGGGGGACTGGAATTTCGCAAGAGTTATAGTTCCCTTATTATAAAGAAACTTTCCTCACTATTAGATAAATTAGTAAAGAAAATAATTAGGGACATGTACAATGCTTAAACGACCACCACAGGCAAAATGTGTCTTCTTCCAAATTACTTAGGGGAATAGGGGATGTGGTAGGTAAAGGGTGAAATGGCGCATGTGAACTCTGGAGTAGCCACTGACAAAACACTGTGCAGGAGAGAGGCCAAGTCAGTTGCAACGTAGAAACTAATTATGCCAAAGTAATTAGGGAGAGCCAGAACAAATCTTCAGCTCTGCAACTGGAGGGCATCGTACCGAGTCAGCTCCAAGCTGATTTAATAGCCTGCCACCATTGAAAAGTAAGAAGTTAAACAATTAGCCCCTCCATTGTGTTCTTGTCAGCATGAAGGTGCCTGTGTGCCTTTAGGGATCTGAAATAATTTTTACTCGCCATCTGATAATATATATCTGTAAAGTAAAAATTAAAGGGAAATAGGTGTCTCTGAGCACATATTTGGATTTTGGGCTGAAGTTCATGTTTTTGACTGGAAATATTTGCTCAGCCTCAGATCTCCTGTGCAGCAAGGGATGTTGCTGGTCAAATTTTGCCTTCTCCTCTTCCCTTGCTTTAGCGTCCCCACAAACATTTTGATGCAGAGCACACAGAGAACGCTGCCTGTCAGATAGGTTGCATTTTCTCAGATACATTTCCAATTCCCTAGAAACTCACCTGTAAGTTCCAGGTCTGTGCCTCCTCTTCCTATTGGAATTAATCCGGAAATCCAGCCTATTTTTGACTGAGGCTTTGGCTCTACTTGCTGTCACCAGTTGCTTTTTTCTGCATGCTGAGCAGGCTTGGTACTTACCGACATTTCTGTAGGGAACCTGTGGAGAATAAAACCCATCAATGATAGAGAAGCAGCTACATTATGTACCAGTCAGAAATATCTACTGAATACCTATCTCAGGGATATTGTGAGGGTTTTTTTTATTATTTAACCCTCTTCCTCCACATTTTTTCAGCCCTTCAACACTGCCATAAAGGTTAGGACAAAAGTGCTGTCTCTTGTGTGACCTGCTCTGTTTTGTTCTCCCAGCATCACTGTCTTGGTGACACATGGGAGAAGCTGTGGCAACACCATGTTCATGAATAACTCCTTGAATACTTCCAATTTTCTGGAGAATCATGCCAGACAAATGGGAGAGCAGAAGTGGCAAAGCGTTTCACTTCCATTTGAACTCCTCTCTGACAGGTACCTGTAGTGCTCTGTGTTTGGATTCCTGGTCTGTCCCCGGGTGGATGGGGCAGAGCACAGCTGGCAGCGAGGTGGAGCACTCAGCAGAGCCTGGCCAGGCTGTCTCAGCACAGTCTGTGCTGTGTCCTCCCAATGGCTTGGTCCCCCAAGACATGTTTTTGCCCGGCTTGCTCTTTGCCTCTGGTCTTATATACAGATATCTTTCTGCCATGGGTGCCAAGGAGAAAGCACATGGGCCTGGAGTATCAAGGGAGGACAGTCAGAGGGAAGGAGAGGAGCTGTTGACTGAGGGACCGTCTTCTACCAATGTCTTGGGGCTCCCCAGCCTCTGCTGCTGAATCCCTTTTCCTGGGCAGCCTCAGCAGTGGAAATGGCATCAACCACACCTCTTTGCACTCTTCTCCAACAACATACCCAGGGCCAGATCTCTTTTTGCTTCTCTGTGCTCTGGCTCTAGAGGCCATTACTTACTCAGGTCACCATCACTTTTTCATAGCTCTGCGCACAGTGCACACCAGGGTGAAACTCTGTGCTGCATAGACATTGTCAAGAAGGTGAAAGAACACATTTGCTTTCTCAAAATATCTTGACTACAGGCTGTTTTTAAGGATGCAGAACTGTAAACAACCAGAATTGTTTAGCTGGTTACTGTATGTGCTTCTTTACTAAGCTATGAAAATTAGCACCTACAGAATGTGATTACTGATTGATCTTTCTAAAAATTTTGTGGTGGCAGGGACAGGCCTATGTATGCAGTTGAGCCTAGCTGTTTGTCCACATCCCAATTACACATTCTAATTATAAGTAATTACAGGCACAGGCATAATCTGTTTTTCTGCCATAGATGTTCCAACAAGATTCAGGCATATTGTCAACATGTTTTAGCAGTTTAATTGTAGAGCTGGAAAGCAAAGACTTGTGAGCTTTATTCTTAGTCCTGGCACATCCCTTGCATTCCCCTCACCCTGCTGTAGCTGTGTAAAGTTTAGGGGATCCAACCCAAGCTCATCATGGAGGTTCCCTCTGCAGCCCAGGAGGAGAGGAAGGTGTCTTCTGCATTGTGAGTCAAGGGAGTTTGGATATCTTACTTGGGATAGACACTGAGCTTTAAGGTAGGCAGCTCTGGTGGCATAAATGTCTTCCTCACACTCATGGGTCTGGAGATGGGCTGTCTTGCTGCTGTGTCTGACCTCTGCATCACTGCTGCTTACCTGCTTGTGCATTGTGATGGTGCTTCCTGATGTTTTCCAGCTGAGATCTGCTCACCAGATGGGCTCTTTGACACTAATGGCCTCTTAAGCAGCCTTTGAGGACACTCCCAGACCTCCCCATCCCTCTCTACTCCTTCTTCCAAACACAGAAGAGGTATTTCCAAAGAGAGGAAGAGTTTTTAAATTATCCTCAATCTGTTGATGCCTTTCCCTAACGTAAAAATGGCATGCCATAATATTTATTCTGATCGAGAAATGTGGAAAAAAATATTTCCTAGTTTTGCCAGTGGCAGTCGGTAGTGGAAGTTGTTTGTACTCCTATGCTCTGCATTCCTGGTGACTGGTGCATAGCACTGCAATCCCAAAAGTATCTTCCTTCTCCCTCAGCCCTAATGAAAACAGTTTTCAAGTTCATTTTCATATCTTTTCAAAATGTATTTGTGCCACGGTATGGCTGCCATCCTGCATTAACAGCAAGGTGTCTTTTTTGTTTCACTTGGATTTGGGAGAGCTTAGTTTTGCTTTCTTACTGCTTTGTCACAAGTCATTGTAGCAAACCTGCAGTTACCAAAATCATGGATGGCAACAAGCACAGGGACTGCTTTTGTTGTGCTTGTTTGCCAGCCTCAAAATTCCTTGTTAATATCAACAAGATCCCAGCTCCTGTGGTACTTATGAGTTTTCAACCAACATGCCCTACAAAAGGTTCTTAGATGTATAAATTATGCAGCATGCTATGATCAAGAAGCTGAAATAAAAGGCAACAGTTTTTGAAAACAACCTGCACAAAGCTGCACTGTGCCAGTTTCACAATGGTATAGTGAGACTTGGAGGTAATTAATTAATATTTCATACACGGCTTCCCAAGCCTTGATGAAACGTTTCATGCCGAAATGACGGACGGACGTTTCTTGCACAACACTCTTCTGCCATCCAGAAACACAGCAGGCACACCTTGGCATGAACTCCTCCATTAAAGTTTAGTTTTCCAGTCTGTGGTGCTTTATCTTTCTGTCTTGATAAGATCAGTAAATGTTTTGCTGCAGGAGAGGGCAACACAGCTGTACAGAGGTTATGCACTGAATCCAAATGGGGAGAGGTATAGAGTATATATAATGCATTATGTACACAGCAAGTAATCAAATATGCAGTCATTGTGGGCAAAGAGGCAATTCCAGCTCTTCCTGGGCAGACATTAAATGCAGAACACCTGCCTATTGCATCTATAAATAAAATCTCTGCGGTTCTTCCTTTCAGCCTGAGCAGCCAGAGCATGTGTTTTCTGGAGCAGCTGTCTGCTCAGGGAAAAGAGCAGAGAGTCACCCTGCGGTGGTAACTGTTTAATTTACATCGGTAACGACAGCCCTGGCACAGGCCGTCCTCCTCGCCAGCTCCCAGCATGGTGGCGAGGGAATTCAGCTGCTAGAGCTGGAGAGAGGAGATTCCTTCTCCTTTTGAGTGGTTCCCCGCCGCGCCGAGGAGCGCAGAGGGGGCTGGCGCTGGCTGCCGCTCCCTGCTGTGCACTCCCGCTCCCCAAAGCAGCATTAGTCCCAGCTGGGAGCATGTGTGTGTGGGGTCTCTGTTCCAGGGAGCCCCCTCGCTGTGTGCTCCCGCTCCCCAAAGCAGCATTCCTCCCAGCTGGGAACATGTGTGTGGGGTCTCTGTCCCAAGGAACCCCCTTGCTGTGTGCTCCCGCTCCCCAAAGGAGCATTCATCCCAGCCGGGAGTGTGTGTGTGTGGGGTCTCTGTCCCAAGGAGCCCCTCACAGCCATGTGATCAGAACCTCCAGGCATCCACTCTGACAGGCATGGGGAGCCCCAAGTATGTTTTTCCTTTGCATAAATAGCTCTTTGCTGTTTCACTTTACAGCTCCGTGTCTCCAAAGACAGTATTAAACTTCTTTTCCTCCCTCCTTGTCAGTGCAGTGCTGGAGAACCTCTGTGGCAGCGAGGAGGAGACTTGTCTTCCTAGTCCTTCTTTTCACCGGGCTCTGGGAGGGTACCAAGGAAATCTCCATTTCTGAAATGGTTTTATTTGTCTGGGACGGTACATGCCTAAACCCACACCTACAACTACCCCTACACCTACGCTTGTACCTATATCAAAGCCCATTTTGTCTTTAGGGTTTCTTTCTACAGTCTGTCAGGAAAATGTGACCTCCACTTTCCAGCCTCTAGCACAGTGCCTAAGCAGAGAAGCTCACAGAAGACAGGAATATCCTGGAATGCTTGTGTATAGAACTGAAACATTGAGCTGTGTTTTTGAGATCACATTATTGGATCTGTTCTAACACCAGAATGGTTGGAAGGAGTATATGAAATGATCTGTGATAACAAAAATAAATACGCTTGGAATTTCTAATTCTCCATAATTTCTTAGCTGTTTTTCCTCTAATTCAGTTTGGATATCAGCCAAACAGGTAATGAAATCAACCTCATATGACTCAGATGACCAATTATGAACCATCCTGATTATTAACAAGTAGCAGAAATGAGCAAATCTACAGCACCCCTCAATATTATTGTTGACTTTTTGGACAGCATTTTATTAGTAACATAATATTTCATGATAATTGTGATTTATGACTGTGTAATTACCAGGCAGAAGAGGACTGGAATTTGTGAAGAATGTGAAGATTTAAATAATTTATTTTGCCATGGTATTAGAAGAGATTTCCTATACATATGTCTACACTGGAAAATACATGAGTTGTATTGAATTTTCCCCTTAGAAACAAGTAGCAAAACAGAACTGATTACAAAGTTTAACATTCAGACTGTACATTTTTCCTAAACTACTAATAAATAATTCTTAAAAATATAGGCCATGCCATATAAAATTGAATAAGTCATTGGTGCTATATAAGCACACATGTTCATTAAGTTAAAAATGTGTTATCCTGTCTTTGAGTGTAATGCATAGAGATACGTGCTTGATAAACTTCCATTATTTTAGAAGAATTACCTACCAAATTAATTAAAATATTATTTTTGCTTTCCTGACAGGGGAAGATCTGCCTTCAGTTGTATAGGTCTCCATTCATTCTTTCTTCAAATCTGTTTTCTGAGGGGTGTTTAATAGCCTACAGAAAACATCACATAATTTTCCATGAGAAACAGTGTGTTTCATCAAAATAGAAAGTTGCCACAGGAAAAAAGACTTTGATGAAACTGTGCCCATGAAAAATGAGAAACAATGTCTGTTTCTCTTTGTGGCTGAGTCAGTGTGATACATCACAGGATTGTCCTAGACCTCTGCTGTGTGGTGAGACTATGGAAAATAAATTTTGGCTGGGCAACAGTGCCCATCTGAAGAACAGGAAGACATGGGGAGTCAACTCCCCAAAGGCTTTTTGGCAGCTGGATTGGACACAGAGATTCATGTTGACTCCCATCACTTGATGATCTTTGTGGGTCCCTTCCAACTCACACTGTTCTATGAACTGTGAATTGTTTCTGTGAAAACAAAAAGTTTCATTTTAGGCCAGTGAATCAAAGAGGAAAGCTTTGGTTTTGGAATGTCAAGAAATGCTTTATTTTAGTCCAGAAGTTAAAAAATTCCTTAATCATGGGTGTCCAAAATTTCTGTTCCCTCCATTCATACACCCTATTTTTTCTGTGTCGTTTTTGTAGAAAACAAATCCATGGTGATTAGCATCTCCTGCAGCATGGAAATCCTGTGTCTTTGTTCTAGTTCTTTTGTTGTTAAATTAGCTTAATGAAAGCACTTAAAGCATTTTCATTTCTTAAAATGGAAGGAATGACAAATATGAAAAGTTAACTGCTCATACTAGATTCTTCCTCCAGACAAATGATGTTCTGTTACTCTGGGATGCACAAAATTCATATTCCCAAGGCTGATAATGCCAATTTGCTGCTGCCCTGTGGC
This sequence comes from Bombycilla garrulus, assembly GCA_013400315.1. Taxonomy (NCBI): domain Eukaryota; kingdom Metazoa; phylum Chordata; class Aves; order Passeriformes; family Bombycillidae; genus Bombycilla; species Bombycilla garrulus. The sequence goes on along the minus strand of VXBU01017977.1, from coordinate 102,706 downwards.
ATAGATGAGCTTGTGAGCAGTTGAAACTTCACAAGTGAATTGGAAACAGTCTTTTCTTCCTCATTTACCTGCTGTTCTCTTGAAGCACAGGTTTCCAGAGCCTGCACGCCAAGCTTTATAGCATCCACACAATCTTATTGCCCTCTCAGGCAGTACAGAATCACGAATTCATTAACAGTGGAAAAAACCTTCAAGATCATGGAGTCCCAGCTTTGACCAACCCCCACCTTGTCAACTACAACAGGGCTCACCGAGTGCCACGTGCAGTCTTTGACTGGTGACTCCAACACCTCCTTGGGCAGCGCATTCCTATGCTTGAAAGGCTTATAAGGGATTGAGGACTCAAGTAATTTTCTTGGATTCTTCAGCTGGGGGGAAATGCTGGATCTAAAAGACATGAATAGGTCTCCTGAACACTCTCCACACAGCTGAACCGAGCAATGACACTCGGTAAAACTGAATAGTCATCCAGTACACATAGAATGTGCCTCCATGGAAAGGCATGTTTGTTAACAGCTGACCCCATTCTAGCATCAGAAAGGGTGTTTTAGTCTCCTTTATCCAGGCAAGCTGAGTACTCAGCAGTTTTCAAACTGTATCAGTTTAAAAATATCTATGGGATACTTTGGCACCATTTTCACACATATTGCTTTCACGGGTGTGTAAGGCCAGAAGGACTTTGACCTTCTGTCTGTTATTTCATCCAGCATGTCCTGCATTGCACTGAGGAAAAGAAAAACAACAACACAAGAAGAATTCCTCGTGTCAGGAGAAAGACCAAATAATAGGTCAGTAAATATATTATTGGAGATAGAGATTCATCAGCTGACATTAAGTCAGGTGTGTCTTCCTATGTGCTACATCTTCCTATGAAGTCTGTAGGACTTCCTTTAACATGCTTCAGCTACTGTGGAAACAATCACTAAAATCCTTATTTCCGTGTTTCAAGGGATGGTACCCTGCCCCTTCATACCTTTCTACACTGTTTTGGGAGTAATCTGATGCCCAAAGAAACTTCTAACTCTGTCGATCCTGGAGTGTGGAGCTGATTTTTTCATTAGGTTTCTCAGACCTGTGGAGTGATTTACAGATTATGCCTGACAGGTTAAGGAATTAAATTCAGGACTGGAAGCACAAAGTGTCTTGCACCACACTGTGTAAGGCAAGTTCTCCAGAGAAGACTTGTTGCACTTACCTTGCACAGCCTCTGACCTTCAGATGAGCCTGCAGCCTTAAACTATGGGCGTTATTGCATGTGTTTTATTTCAAAGTGCCCAAGATCTGATGTGCTCTGTCAGGTTTGTGCCACAGGCCAATTGAGCAGTCCTCTCATGGCACAAAGTGTGGCTGGATGTGTCCAGGGACATGGTGGTCCCATGTCAGGCTGGTGCTGATGGACTCTTGCCCATACTCCCTTTGGGACCAGTCCTTGGCACAGTCCTTGGCCCCAGCACCTACCCAGGTGTGGCGGCAGGAGTGACCTAGGGAAGGGTTTAGTTCTTCAGCCCTGGCCCTTTTCTGTGCAGGGTAAAGCTGCACAGTGCAGGCACTGCTGCAGTTTTAGATACTCACAACCATCTACTATGATTTTCTTCCCTCCAGAGAATTATTTTTGTCAATGATGATATATGAATAGCAGATTGGGAGAGGCATATGATCAAATATCAGCCTAGACCCCCTCTGCTGGGGGAAGCCAGTAGTTTACAGCCTCTGTGTTAAGGCCGATTTTTAAAATACTTTTTTGTTATAACAACATAAACTTTAACTTTTTTCTTACCCTGAATACAAGAGTTCTTCTATTTTTCTTTTTTTTTTCCTTTTTTTTTTTTTTTCTGTAGGGACATAAAGGGGTTAAAGAATGAGGTTTACCCACTGCCTGCCCAATCCATGTATTGAACAAAAGCTTGTGTAGGCTCCCTTGAAATCCTTATTACATTCATTGTGGAAAATTAGATTATTCTCATATCAGTGAGTTTCAGCTGCAGATTTCTATTTAGTTCATTAACTTGCCTTGAAGTTGGATGGAATCAGGAATATATTTCTCACTTTGATTGAGTAATTAGGGTTGATACTTTTTTGCTTTCATGCTACTCCTTTTAAAACTCTTTCAGCTGTGTTTTTGAAAATAAAGTGAGTGAATTTATCATATTTAGACATCAGCAAGCACCACATGGCAGAGACTGCTACTCTGGAATCCTAACGGGCTCTCAAGAATTATCCTCTGTGATTATCTCCACGTCTGAAGGACCATATGTCACAGTCTCTGCAAATGGCATCTGGTTATATCACACAAGGAGGTTTCTTCTATGTAGTTTGAAAGCAGCTGAATCCAAACTGGTGAACAAATCCCTGAATATATTGAAAGGAGCTGTATTCCTTTGAACTGTGTTATTGAAACTGATATATTCTATGAGCTGGATGCCTGTTTCCTCTAAAGACTATCTATCTCTTATTATTTCATGTTGTGTCAGAAAGGACACGTGATAAATCAAATGAGTAGCTAAGCCAGTATACCTGAAAAATAATTATGAATGACCTTTTTCTCTTCTAGCTATAAATGTTATCCAGAAAGGGTACAATCCTTTCAGCTCCACAATAGACCAGAATACCTCTAATCTATCAGAACAGAAATCTTGTAATGGGAAATTACTACCACCTCAGCAAACAGTGCCATAATTACTCAAACAGTTATTATATTGATCTGAAATTTCATAGGCCAAGTGGATGGCCTGTCTTTGAGAGGCATGGGATGATGATGTTTTTTGCAAGCTCCTTCTTGACTCAGGCTAGGTGATTCCACAGACCTTTCTGATATGCCTTGTTTTTGCAAGCTCCTTCTTGACTCAGGCTAGGTGATTCCACAGACCTTTCTGATATGCTTTGAGGCACAGGAGCTGCAGGTACAGACCCCACCAGGCCTGTGATCTGATCCGTGGCCCTGCCTACACGTATCAGTAGGTGAAAACTCTGGTGATCATAAAACTCATGTGATATAAAAACCCCTCGAACCTGCATTAGGAAATACTTTAGTTCATATCCTCACTGATGAGAGCAGCACACTCAGCACTTCCTCAGGTCCTGTCTATATAGCTTTCCTGCAGGCAAACAGTCATTGTGGCAGAGTTGTGCCAGTAAGACCCCACGTTTTGGCCTGCACAGAAACACAGTCATTGCTTTCTAGATTAAACTGATGTGAAGAATAGGCCTGACTCACTTCTCATGCTAAGGTACATTAACAGGAACTCTGCAGAATCACTGTGAGCATGCCAATATCCTTCCCACATATGGGCTTAAAGGTGGAGAGGATGCAATGTTGTAAATCTGTGTCTAAAACAAACTGTGTCTCATGAAAACATGCCAAAGGGGAATTGGACAGAAGACTGTATTAAGTTTGGAGCATGGCTCCTCTGTTCGGCGACACTCTGAGGTTGGGGGCCACATCCATCAGCCCTTCATGTTTTGTATTGTCCAAGTAAAACTGGAGATCTGGAGTCTTCCGGAAGAAAATATGAGATGCCCTGATGACATGGAAAGGGTCTGCCATGTGTTCTGACACAAGTGGTTGGGCTGCTCTGATATTGGCACACCATGCAAACTGCATTCTCAGTGCTGGGAAAGCAGCAACGTGGCCAGAAGCAGCTGTGAGCAGGATCATCCCTGGGCTTTGGGGCTGCATTTCAGCTCCAGCCCTCATACAGTGGTACAGCTGTACCCAGCCCTATGAATCTTGTCTGTTGATCGCAGACTTGCCTCCCTGACCTGACCCCAGAGGTGCTCTGTCCCCATGGGCAAACCCAGCCTGGCTTTGCTGGTCACTTCTGAGTGTGGGGGACAGGGCTGCTGGGGGAGCTCCCTGCTGCAGCCTGCCCCACTGCTGGCCAGCCCAGCCTCACTGTGCTGACAACAGGGATGTAGGGGTGAGTGAAGACAGGCAAAGCTGGGGTGAAATACAGCGAAAGAAAACCTGCATGGGACAGGCAACTCGACTGGCTCTTCAGACCTATGGGTGTCTGTGTAAGGCAACAGCTATAGGGCTTTTAAATCTCTCTTTAGAGGGATTCTGAAAGGAGGAAGATTATTGTAGCACTTAAAATTATGTATTCTTAGAGATTTACATATTTCTTCAGCTCTTTCCTACAAGTAATACACACATATATGCACATATATATATATGTACATATACTTGAGGGTGGGTGGAAATATTTACTTTGCTCATTATCGTGAGCACCTCACCAGTCTTTTAGCTGTCATTGTATTTTGCAAAATGCTGCACTTAGCAGTAATTGTTATTTTAATTAATATTTGTCTGTATGTTGCCTCTTACATTTAATGTTAGGCTTCTGTGACTCACTGGTACTGATAAGTGACCTAGAGTTGCATTAACAGCCTGTGTAATATATGGCCTGTCATCACTAATACATTTTGATGCATTCTTCTGTATTTTGCTATTTTGGGGGTTATGTCTGGTTTTACAGACAAATGGCCTAATTCTCAGCGCTTTGTCATTTATTTGTATTTCATGCCAATTTTTTGCACAGATCTAAATTAAAGAAAGGAAAAAATATACTGCAAAACCTCAGTGTCTCATAATAAAAGGCTGAATCCATACCTCATAACTCTCATTTCAATCAGTCACAAAGGGACAGGTTCAGACCACTCATTTAAAAATATTTGTCTTCTTCTCCCTCCTGGTAATTTCCTAGTGATTTCTTATTGTCATGAGGAAATTTCTAATATATATATTTGCTCCAGCATACAGAAGCCCTTTTGTACAGCAGGGTGAAATCTATCTGTGTTTACAGATAACTGGTCAGGCCCAGCATGTGTCCACCCTCTGAAGGGAACCTGGGAACTACTGGCCTTACATGATGATCACCTTTTAGTATAAGGAGCTTAGAGAGTCCATTCAGAAGTTATCTCAGAGGGGCCAGAAAAGAAGATTAAACAGCTTTCAAGCTTCAGGAAAGTTCCTTGTTTGGTGGGGCCAGGCTCAGCCTGTAGGGATGAGGAAATAAATTATGTGGATAATTTTTGAATTGAAGCATTCAAGAGCTATGTGGAATATGAGTATTGTATACTAATGAGACTTTTTGCTTGAGGGTTTAAACAGTTTTAGTCATACCTGGGATTTTTTTTCACTCCTTGTCCCTTACTAACAACTGATTATGGGTCTTGAAATTAGCTCTGTGTGAATGCATTTTCAAACATGTATAGTATTTATATATGTGCACATATGTTTGTGCAAGAGTTGTGATGCCATGATGTACAGCAACACGAGTAGCCCTGAGAATCAAGAAGTAACTTTGATTCTGTTCATATGCAAAATCTTTTCCCTTTCCCTTCTTTACCGTGTTGGCAACTCCCAGTTTCCAAGCCTGCAGTGAGAAAGTACTAGCATGGGTACGCTGGGCTCCTGCCCCTGCCTTCCTCAGCCCTCAGCATCCCTAAGCCAGCTGCTGTGGGGAACTGGTCTTTCCTTTCTCACCCTGGGGGTCAAAAGATGGTCACTTGGCAGAGATAAAGGGTTACATGAGTGGACAAGCAACAGTCAGTGGATATCACTTTCAGGCAGGTATTTGTTGTGCTGTTGTCAGTGGGCACTAAAAAACTCAATATGCCTTAAAATAACTGTATTCTCTTTTCAAAGGCGCTTCTTGATAGAGATGATAGAACAAAAATCTGCAATTAAAATTCATGTTCATGTCACAACATGACAATGAGAGGTGAAAACAGTGCTAAAGACTCTTCACCCATGAGTCCTTCCAGAAATCTTTATGGAGAGGAGAACATAGCCCATAAAAGATCAACTATGAAAACTGTTTGGGAAACGGCTGGGAATTCTGATGTCTATCAATAATGTATGGGTAACGTGGCTGATAGTACTATACACTTGAAATTTAGACACACACACATGCACATGTTCTCACTGTTTTTCTCAAGTGAACACATACATAGTTCCCATTCTGGGATATGGATACAGGAACTCAATTTTTGCTTTCTCTGGAAAATGCATGCATATTGTTGAATTAAGGCTTGCCAAATTAAATGCATTGCTTTGGGAAAAATAATATTTCCAGTTCAAGAGTAGAATTCAAGGCCTCACAAATGTTGCACTACACATTTCCCCAAGTCTGTATTCATACAATAATCAATCAACAGGTTCAGCCAGATGAAGACTGAAAGCAATACCAGCTGATGAAGACGATCTGCGGAGTCATGAGCGTGGGTGGCAGACTCCAAGTCTTCCAGCCAAGCTCTGGTGTAAGTACAGCCCTCAAAGACAAGTTCAAGAGCATGGACAGTCTGTATAAGCGGCAGAGCTTCTGCTGGCATTTGCAGCAACAACAAGGAGATTATCAATAGTTCACTCAGTAGGATGATCATTGATCACTGTCAAGGGTCAAGACATGATTCTGTACATCGAGGGACTCAACATAAATTCAGAGCATGTGAGTGGCAAACTTTCCATGTCATTCTGTGCATTGCCAGACTGTTGCATCAGACTGCTTTGATGTTTGCAGCTTCTTTGGGAAGCAGCAATCCTATGAGGTGTTGGTTGGGGCTCAGCCCCCTGGGACTGAGAAGGGCAATTTAGTCCTGTCTAAGACCAAAGCTCTTTCTTTTAAGCTGTTTATGCATCATCTGGAGAAGACTGATGAAAACTTTCAGCTAAGATTCTGTAACATCAGTAAAACCATACAGGACCAAATGTTTCAAAGTAAGTTTCTCATTTTCTAGAAAGCCTTATGTTTAAATAAGAATAGAAGAATGGCTTTTTCAGAAGCATCATGGGAAGGAAATGCCAGTGAATCAGCCATTTAAGAGTCCACAATATGGCATGATTGGCCAATCCAGAAGCCTAATTAAAAAAAAAAATGAAAAAGAGAAAGAAAAAGAGAGGGTTGTAATTCAAATGATTTTTTTACTCATCAAATGCCTGGCATTTATCGAGAATAAATGCAGGCTATGCATCTTGGCCTTTGAATGCAACATCACTTAAAGAGGTTTATTTGTGAGTCAAGCATCTCGTTCTTATACACTCCCAAGCTCTCTGATAAATTCATGACTACCACCAAATTATGGCATTAGTCACTGAAAATCTCTTGCTAGGTTATGATGGGTTGCTCTGTTTTTTCCAACACACTTTGAATCTTTGGATTTCTATGCTGTTTTCAGTCAAACCTTTCTAAGAACTAAATGACTTCTGAGTGAAACGGACATCTCTGCAATACAGTCCTTTACTTTTCTGCCAAAGTAAATCTAGATAAACTCCACAGAATCTGGTGAAATTGCTAGGTCTTTATGAAGGAATGGAGACTCAAAATACAGGTAGTGACTATAGTATATAGTATATTGATGTATGGTCTACTTACAATGGGTTTGGGAGTGTGCACATCACTATGTGATGCTCATGATATGTCTTGAATGTTGCAGCTGAAATGAAATTAATTATAATTGAAACTCTTGGGCTAGTAGTGCTAGCTAGTGTGCTTGCTAGATATTTTTATTAAACAGTCTTTCCCTTTTTTTTCTCTTCCTAAGGAGAAGATTGATGCTTCCCTGGGAAAAAAAATTATGAACCTAGCCCGGTCTTTGTGCACTGAATTATGCATGGAGCCACCATAATTGTACCTATCAGTCAATGCCTGCAGAAAAATGCAAGGCTGGGTGGGGAATGGCTGTAGGTAAACACACATTTAGTCTTACATTGGTTGTGGTAACTGAGTGTGCATTTTGTATGCACAGTTGGATGAACGTTGTTATGACAGCTTTCACAGCTGCGTTCATTGCAGTACTGTGAGGCACAGGAATATTGCTTTTCTTCTGGGATGGGCCGAAAAGGAAAACTGTTCTTCTATTTCGGTCTAATGCTTTAAGACACGCTCTGTCTCAGAGATTCATAGACAACCAGAAACCCAAGAAGCCACCCTTTTTCCCCTCATAGATATGTTTACACAATTCTTGGCAAATGTTTACCCAGTTCTTCAAAATCTCCAGCATGAGAGGGTCCACTTCCTTCTGAACTACCAGTGCAGTGACTTAGGAACTCTACTGTTAGAACACTTTTCCCAAACCATGACACCAGTGTTATCCAGTCCAAATGCTTCTTGCTATAATTTGGGCCTAGGCAACATCCCCTAGGCACTGTGACCATGGAGAAAAGATGGATAGACCCTCTTTGCAACAAAGAAAACTGCGTGGGAAGCCCTGAAGTCAATAAAATAACACTAAGAAGTTCAGAAGAAAAGTGTTGTTAGCTCAGATGCTGCTTTGTCAGGAGATGGTGGCCTTTTCCAAGCACCTTTAATCTTTCAGGGTTTAAAATTATCTCTCTAGAAATGTAGCAGGTAAAAACTACATAGTCACTTCCTTCTGCAAAGTATGTGACTGCCCTTATCAGAGGCTTCCTGGATGCTGGCTTATAGTAATTTTGAAAAACATTTCATATATATTTCAAATACTTATGTCAAGATACAGACAGGGAGAAGCATCATTCCTTCACTGTAATAGCTTCCAGCAATTTCAGTTTACCAATTCCCTTTGTGGGCACCAAATTTAGAAGCTTAATGTGAAATATTCCTGGCATTTAAACTAAAAATTGAGATAGAAGATGGAGGGTTGTCGCACACAAACTTCCTTCCATTGAGGTCTACTAAAGGTGTTTCAAACCTCTGTTTTTTGAATCTAAAACTTTTTGAAACATACTCCTTAGATGATTAGGATCAAGAAGATAAGGGTGCCTTAGTGGTGCTTCCCTTGTGCCACCTGTGCCAGTGCACTGCTTGCAGATGGCACTGTCAGCAGTTCAGACGGTTATTCAGAACAGTGTGGTGTGAGAGAGAGTGCACTGGAGTTTGTTTGATCTCAGGGTGGGTTGTGGAAGCCTTACAGGAGGGGAAAAGGGCAATGCCAGGGTGGAAAGGTGGACTTAGGTAACACTGCTGTGAGGTGAGAGAGGGCAGATGTGCTTTCACCAGCTGCACAACAGCAGCCTAGCAGAGCAGGATCAAAATCCTTGCTCATAAATAGCTCCAAGGCTGTAATAAGGTATTGCTGAATGCATATATGGATGAGTAAAGGCATACCAAGAATGGCAGAAACATGAAGTGTGTGTGTTAAGAGCCAAAATGAACCAAATATGACATCTTTCCACAAAATCCCATCATTCATGAAGGGCGATATGAAGTTGTTCAAGAAGCCTCTTCTCAAGGAGAAAGTTGTTTAAAAATTTATTTCTGCTTGACGCATTACATTACAGTTTTCATAGCATTTGTGAATACAAATTTCAGATGAAGGACATTTTATGATCATTCTTATTACTGAATACTCCAGAAAGATGAGGGTTGGCTAATTTCATATTTGTAGTCTCCACCCATCCATAAAACTTTTGTCCCACCCTCAAATGGTTTGTGGCTTGCTATATGTCCAGTCATTTACATTGGTGTTATCAGCAGCCTTCCCCTGATGTGTTTCTTTAATCATCAGTATGTTTCTTCCCAGAGCAATGAGTTACCACTTCATATATTTGTTACTACATGGAATATTAATATGGTAATCATGTCTGTCTCCTTAGGGGACTCATATTTTATGGCAGCAATTCAATACTGTTCACTATTCAGAGTTAAAAGAAACACAATAGTTGAAGATGTTTAAGGCCTTTTCTACAAAACAGGCAAACAGCATGCCAGAAACCAGGTATTTAGTTCNAAAGGAAAAAAAAGAAAAAATAATTCATGATCACCAAAACCATGAACAATTGTTCATGATCACTGCTGGTTTTTTACACAGAGAAGAAGAAGTGTATTCTAAAAGATATAATTTTGTGCTTTTCTTTTGGGGTCCTGAAGAAATGCACTGCCCAAAGGGTTTTGAGATGTGTGCCCAAGGCCAGTGCTGCAGGGTGCAGTGGAGAAGCCCTGTATGAGCTCAGGGGCAGAGCTGTGTCAGAAGGGCTGCAGAAAATCTTATTGGGGCCAGGCTGCCTCCAGGAGCTTCAGCTGCATTTCAGCTTCAGCCCTCACCCCTGGTCACTGTCTGAGCTTTCTGCAGCTCTGCCCACTCCTGCCCACATCTTTCATTGATTCTGAATCCCTGCTTGGCCTCAGAACTGCTCCATTCCCCTGTCTGAGGCCACAGTCCCCAGTCCAGCTCTGCTTGCCACCTCTGAGCAGCGGGATGGGGCTGTGGGGAGAGGTCCCTGCTCTGACTTTCCCTCCTGCCCCCTGCCCTGGCAGTGCTGTGGCAAGACCCTTTCTCCTTGTAGCTAAGGCATTGCTAGCGTGAAAAGGCAGCCATGACTGCTGCATAAAAAAAATCTCACAACAGATTTTATTCCCTTGTTCACTGCAAAAATAATTCTAAGTCAAAATGGAGGGAAAAACCATATTTGTAACCATTAGTTTAGCCACTGGCAAGGCAGCAGCTGTCTGGGTCTGTGACACCTTTGAGCCTTGATTCTGCAAATACTTACACATCTGGGTGTCGTACAAGGGATCTGAATTCATGGATGTAAGAATATGTGTGTACACACACACACACACACACATATATATATATATATATGTATATTTGTGTGCTTGTGTGTGTGTGTGTGCCTATCTCTATCTTTGCAGGATGTAGACCTTGTTCCATGGAGAATATATTGCCTGAACGGTCACAGGCTAATCATTGCCAATATTTTAAGCTCACTTTGCTTGATGGCAGATGGAGACAAAGAGCTTATAACAGTAATTTTCTTATTGGATTTCATCTGACAAAATCCCTGGTTGCTTTCATGTCGCATGAACCATTATTCTTTTGTAGATATGTGCCTAATAAGCTTAAATTCTGAAAATGAATATTTACACTTACTAATGGCAAGTGATATTTAAAATCAAACATGCTGCATGGTCTTCTGGGAAAGTCAGCATTAAAGCTTTCAATAATCAATAAGTCAACCAAGCAAATCTCTAGACTCTTGTTACAAGGGAATCTGTCATCATGCAAAGTGAAGATTTGTCTGAGAAACTGCTAAGTAAATGCTCCAGCCACTTAGTAGTGGTTCAGTAGTTTGTATTTGGTACAGATTAGAGTGCAGCTATCACAGGTTTGTTTTGCATTCCAAACAGAAGCAGTGTCTGGACCAAAGCACCAAGTCAGTCCTCACTGAATTGGATCAGTTTAAGAAAGGAAAGATACCCTCTGTATTCCCTGGCTCAAACTCTTCCTGTACTGCTTCCTCTCCCTTTTCCTTGTGTCTTCTGCATTTTGTATTTCTCAGCATTAAAATACTAGGATAAATTTACCTGACGTTTTTACAGACTATCAAACAAATAAATGGTCTTATACCTCACTGATCTGTATCCACCTGTGACAACTAATCCCCCCCAAAAGGGACTTCACTCCCTAATAAATGTCCAAATGCAAGACAAGAAATTGAGCTATCTATTTGCGACAGTATCATAATTTTCTTACAAAGCGTATCAGAAAACACTTAGCAGAAAATAATAAAAGTCTCAGTATAACGTGAAACTGAGCTCCATTTCTAGAAAAAATGCATTGTGGGCTGCACTGTTTCCAGCTTCTACCACAGTACTGGCTCATTTCCTAACTTTGTTGGAATATGAGCTTAAGGCTTGGGACCTAAAATCCTTGGTAGACAGGTAACTGCCCCAAAGGGTCATGTTTGGAGGCTCAAACATGCACATTATGGTTCCCACCAAACTCTCTCCATTGACATTTATGTTCCTTTCTGCAGCTGCTGAGATTTGCCTCTGTCTCAGAGGGAATATGAATGACTCATTGTTTATAAATTCTTTTCCATTCTGTAAATCATCTCTCTCTTTTTGGACATCTTTCTCAGCAAATGCGGCAGGTGCTGTGGTGAGAGAATGGAGACACAGATAGGATGTTAACATAAGAGTGCCGCTTCCAGCTCTTGGACACATCTGCAAAATGGCCAGGTGAACAGTGTGGGCCCCAGTGGCAAACACAAACTCTGGCATGAAAATTGTGGTTTATGCAGCCAGGTTGGTCTTGTGAGTATTTAAAAATGGAGCTCCTTGTAGTTGTGACAAGTACTGTACACAGGGCAGTTTTAAAAGCACAGGTGCTGTGGATACTGTCACACAAACCCAAGAGATTCAGAGATGTAGGCAGTCTTTCCCCTCCCATGAGATAGAGAGGATTTGAGCTGGGGCAGCAGCGCCCCCATCCACACCAGAACCAATCGATGTAGCAGCGTATATGTAATGTGTCCTGTGATGGCACTGGTCTGACTTTTTTTTTTGTTTGATCTGGGACTCCATCCTTTTCCCTCTCAACATCTAGCCTTACATGATGGCTTTTTAGTGTCTTTATTTATCAGTGTCTACTTGTTCTCCCCTTCTGTTCTGCTTTATTTAATCTGTGTAGAGGAGATACAAGTCCTCCTGTCTATGACCTTTGCCTTTCCTTTGTCTTATACCATTAACACCCTACTACCCTCATCAGAAAAGGCTAATTCCTTCATACTGGAAAGGCCAAAGCTTTGGGAAATCAAAGGTGAAACTCCCACTGGCTTCAGCTGGAGCAAAAAGTGGATCAGATAAATCAAAGAACTTGAGGAGAAAAGCAAAACAGAAGGCAGAGATAGTAAGTTCAGCCTAAAAGGAGCTCCAAAATGATTAAAAGCTTCCAAAGACCTCACAACTCCCTAGATACTCAGGTAACATTTAAGATGACATATCTACTCTTAGGGCTGAAGCCTGATACAGATACCACCCACCTCAATAAATGCTATTCTTCTAATTATAAAGCTTCCTTCAAAGCTGGAGTGTGTGGGCATTGGCGGGTTAGCCACTGGTTGTAACACAATTTTATTTTCAGTGACCGGTATTCATTGGCTGCTGCATGAATTTCCTTCTAAAGTTATAATTTTTGAACTGTGTCACTTTTCACTAAGATGACAAATGCTGGCATTTGGTGGGATGTGGTATTGATTGTCTCCAGCTCTGCCATGACGGCTGGCAGCAGAAGAACAGCGCAGGAGCCAGCCATGCCCGGCTGGATCCCAGGGCTCCCCTAGGGTTTGTTTTTATCCTGCAGTTGAGTTCTGACTTAGAGTGATAAAATCACTGAAAAGGTAACATGCTGATTTGCTGAATTATCTACTAAGTGAACTGTTCAAAGCAGAGAAAGGGCCAACTGAGAGAAGTAAGAAGCACGCTGCTCTGATGGCTGGGCTAATTCTCCACCTGTGAGAGTTTTATTGCCTACTGCTCCATGTTAGGGGTCAGGCACCGAGCAGTTTCCACTGAATGAATGAAAGAGTTTGGAGATCTTTTAGCAGGAAACATCACATTTTACAGTCCCAAATTTTTTTTCTTGCTTATGAACGTGGTCATTATTTCTTGACTTCTCATAATTCTTTTAAACATACCATAATATCAGACCCTGATGAGTAATCCAAATAGCCAGTAATCTTCTGGTATATCCCTTCCTGCAAAAATTCTGTGGTAAACTATTTTATGGAGGAAATGAGAGATGACCTTCTATGCTTTAAGACATTTTGTATCATTTAAAACATGAGCAATTAAACTGCCTTCTGCTCAGAACTGCTGAAATGGTCAAGAAGAGAAACTGTTCTGGTGCCTTATATGAGGCCAATTTCTTTCCTTGCCTGACTGTTCTTCATCCAACTTATATATATACGACCATGTATATGCTTGTGCTGGTTTGAAAGCAAAACCAGTGAGACTCCAAGTCAGAAATACAATTTAATAGGAAAAAGTAAAATACATGCAAGTAATACAAAGAAAAAAACCACTGACAGAGTCAGAATACAACCTGATACCCTGCTAGTTAGGGTCGTGGCAGCAGTCCAGATGAGGTGGTCTTGCTGAAGTAGTGATCCTGTAAACAGGTCTGGTAGCTCTTGTCCTCTGGAAACCAGTGGGTCAGGGCTACTTGTTCTGTCCCAGTTCCCACATTATATCCAGGTGGGAATGCTTGGCTCCTCCCCCTGGGTGGAGCATCTCACAATGGGATTATGTAATTCTATGAGTCATGTGGTGGATCCTTACAATGGGCTGATGTCATTGTATGAGTCATGGGGTGGGTCCTCACAATGGCCCATTAAGCACAAACGGCTCCCGGAGGGAGTTATCTATGACTCATAGGGCAAGGTGTTAATGGCTCATTAACAGGAGATAGTCCAGGGGAGGAGGCAAAGAAAAACACTGCCCCTCCTTTGTTTCAACAGTTAATGAAGATGGAGATAGAATACAGACCCTCTGGCACATTTTTACATTGTAACCTAGGACAATGCTCAAGCTGTAGAGGAAATTTCAGAAAGTAAGTCCTTTTCAGGGAGATGTGTTACCTTCTGGATTAAAATTCCAAATGGTATTTTTAATAAAATAGAAAATAAGTGGTCTTTGTCTTTATGAGAGTGATGTCCCATACAAAGTTCTTTGAGGTCTGTTTATCAAGAGTGCCACATAAGAAAGTGATCTTGATTCGTATTTCTTAACTTTATGTATTTATGGCAATTATGTATTTTACTACCTTTAGATTGAATGACTAGGCCTCTTAATAAGGTGGAATCATAGAATGGCTTGGAATGAAAGGAACCTTGAAAATCATATAGTTCCAATCTTCTTGCAAGGAGAGCAGGCAAGAGCAGGTTCCACTAGCAAGCAAGTGCTCTTCCACTATTCCAGGTTGGTCAGAGCTCCATCCAGCTTGGCCTTGAACATTTTCACGTGGAGTATCCATAGCTTCTCTGGACAACCTGTTCCAGTGTCTCACCACCCTACCAGTGAAGAATTTCTTCCTAGTATCCAACCTAAACTGACCCTGTTTCATCTTTAAGCCATTCCCCCTTGTCCTATCCCTACATATGGCTGTGAAAAGTTCCTCTCCCGCTTTCTTGTAGGCCCCTCAGGTACTGGAAAGCTGCTAGAAGTTCTCCTGAGAGCCTTTTCTTCTCCAGGATGAACAAGCCCAGTTCTCTCAGCCTATCTTTGCAGAAGAGATGCTCCAGCCCTCTGATCATCTTCATAGACTCCTCTGGATTCACTCCAGCAGGTCTGCATCCTTCCTGTTCTGGGGAGCCTGGAGATGGATGCAGCACTACAGGTGGGGTTTATTGAGAGCAGAGCAGAACAGAGGGGCAGAATCCCTGCCCAGCCCTGCTGCTCCCACTGCTTCTGAAGCAGTCCAGGACGTGGTTGGTTTCTGGGCTGCAAGGACACATTGCTGGGTCATGCTGAGCTTTTAATCAATCAGCAATCCCAAGTCCTTCTACCCAGGGCTGTTCTCAGTCCATTCTCTGGCCAGCCTGTGTTTGTGCTTGGCATTGTCCTGACCCAGGTGCAGGACCTTGCACTTGGCCTTGCTGAACTTAATGAGGGTCTCATGGCCAGCTCTCAAGCCTGTCACGGTCCCTCTGGATGGCATTCCTCCCTGCGGCACGTCTCCCAGCACACAGCTTGCTGTCGTCAGCAAACTTGCTGTCAATGTCCTTGTTACTGACAAAGATGTAAGACAGTGCTGATCCCAATACTGACTTCTAAGGAGCACCACTCATCACTGGCCTCCATTTGAACATTGAAACACTGACACAAGTCTTTGAGTGCGACCATCCAGGCAATTTTTTATTCACCAAGTGGTCGATCTGTCAAATCCATGTCTCTGGGGTTTATAGACAAAGATGTCATGTGTGAGTGTCAAATGTTTTGCATGATATGTTGCTATAGGACTTATTTTCCAACCATCACTTAATTTAGTTTATGTTTTCTGATTTCTAAAATTTTCTTCCTCTTTTTCCTTTTCTTTTTAAAGCATGCAGATCTCTGAGATTTAAAAAGGTCTTCTGTACAGTAATTATCTTGTCTAGAAGGAGATCAACACAAAGTTTGAGAATGAAAATAAAATGTGAAGGTGACACAAAAGTTCCCACCTCTGAAACTGTGAAACTTTCTTTACCAAACATTTAACTAATGTTTGATGAAGATTTACTTCCATGTAATTTCCATTTCTGTTGTCATTGATTAAGAGTATCTGTCATGGGTTTATTTATCAAATTTTGATTCCCGGTCAGGGAACCAAGAATGTCATGGTTTAACACCAGCCAAGGGTTAGTGCACCCATGAAAATATATTTTCTCAATTTCTGCTGTGAGATAGGACCAAAAAAGGAGCACAAACACCCAAACTTCAAGTATAGAGAAGAAACTTTATTAACTAACACTAAAAAGAAAGGAAAAAAACAGAAACCAGAAGGAAACCTTCAAAACAACCATCCTCCCCCCACCCGACTGTTGACTCTCCCACTGACCACATGAAAAGACAAAACCTAGGATTTTTAGTCAATCCACCCCTCGAACAATCATTTCCCCAACCCATCAGGAAGAGCAGAGTCCCTCCTGCTTTGCCATAGATCCTCCACAAGAATACCAGTCCTCTTGTGGCCACACAGTTCACAAATGGCTCGCCCGCAGATTTGCCATTGTGCAACATCACCCCCAATGGGACAGTCCTCTCACAACTGCCCGTGGGCTGTATCAGCTTTTAGGGTGCAGTTTAAGAATGTCTTTTTCCTAGTCCAAAACAAAAACTCTCCTCATCA
>VXBU01017977.1:59026-86043 GCA_013400315.1 Bombycilla garrulus | reverse complement strand
AAAACCTCATTTTCTGGGACTTCTGCCAGTGGCTTGGCTATTATCAGCTCTTCCGATAAGGTGTCCTTGAGCTGCAATTTGCAGAAACAGGAGATTCTCCACACTGGGGGGGGAATTCTTCTCTGCCAGCCTGGGGCCAGCCCGTCCCTCCATTCCCCCTGCTCTCTGCCAGGACAGTTCCCTCTGGGGCGGCTCTGCCAGCCCAGCCCAGCCCGGCACGACCCAACCCCCCACAGGACACTGGGGGGAAAAACTGGGCCAGGGCATCGCTCTTCCTTTCCATCCTCCCCACTCCCTGCCGGGACAGCTCCCTCTGAAGGGGCTCCCGGCACAGCCCAGCCCAGCCCAGCCTTCCCCTCCCGCAGGCCTCCATGGCCGTGGGAGGGGGGGGAAGCTGGGCCGAGGCTGCCTGCACGTTTTTACCTCTTCAAGGTTGGCAGCAAAAGAGAGCGATTCCCGCACAGTGCTGTGCAAATGTATATCCTACTGAGACGCATTTCACTTTGATTGGCTCATTTCCCTGTCTGTCTTTAAATCTGGCCCACAATTGGTGTTGCACTGGGCTCATGGGAAATCCACAGGTACACCTCACTTCCAGGGGTGGCTATTTCCTGCCCAACAAAATGTCAATCAATCTCAAACCAGCACAGTATCAGGAGGGCTTGTGGAGGTAAATACAAATGTTTTAAGCATCATAAACGACACTTAAGAAAGGAAGAAGAGAGCAATGTTTCTCAGTGAGAGAGCCCCTATGCTGTGTGCATAGCCAACAACTTTGTTTGGCTCTTTATGCCTCCTCTGAGGAGAATGAGCTGTGACAGAGGCTGTGGCCATCCATGGAAGTATGTGACGTCCTGTGGAGTCCAGAGTTCTGCCACCTTTGCTGACAGGAAAAGATCTGGCAGTGGGTGACAGAGGGGAACCAGCTTTGCATGGTTCTGCTCTTGGTTGCAGCTGGAAACACTCCTAAGTGTGAACTAGTGAAGCAAACCAAACAGGACAAAAAGCCCCCTCCAAAACACAGTTCCTAAGCTGTGATAACACTTACTAACCCTGTGTCACTCCATGTCATTCAAGGATGAATAAAGAATGGAAAAGGGGAGGGAAATTTTCTTTTGAGTTACGTATTTACAGAAAATTTTCAGCCAGCAAGACTTCTCACTCTGAAATGGAAAAACTTTATAAATATTTTATGAATCTGGAGGCCATTAGCTAATTACTTGTTTAGGAAACAAACCTGTGAATTCAACAACTGGAGATACCCATATAAAAATCTGACCACATTGACTTTTGTGGTGCATACCAGTCAGTGAATATGCATTGTAGTGCCTGTGATTTTCAAGAACAAGTTACCATTCCTTCTTCGAGCAGTCATGGCCCTTGATTTGTTGCAGCCCTTAATTTGTTTTCTCCTCCATACTATGGTTTGCTCCTCATTCCCCCGAGGTTTCTCCAAGTTGGTACCCTCTGTCCGTCTCTCCTCCCCCTGTTCCAACCCCTTTACCATCAATCAGTTTGACCATGCCCCTCGTTCCAAACCCTTCTGTGTCAATCCCCACACGGGCCAATCCCTGCAGTGTTCTCCCCCTTGGAAATCCCCTAAACTTTGACGCCTCATTGGCCCATGTGACCCCTTTCTCTCCTCCCCCTGTTCTGATTTGCCCCCAGTTAATGAAGTAATCCCCTCACTCCGCCTTTTCTCCACCCCTCCAACTCCCCTGTTGGTTCTGCGGTTGTACCCTCCCCTTAGTTTGCCCCAGTATTTAACCCTGTGCACAGTTGTGTCCCTTGCCTTTTTGCCTTGGCTTTCTTCAGCATCAATAGACGTTCCTGGATTGCACCAAGTCAGAAAGAACTGCTCATTCTCCTTTGTTCTCCTCCTGACAGCGGTATTCTCAGTGTGAGTTACAGGTCACAGGTTGGGTTTTTGGTGTGCCATCTGCCAAGACCCTTCCCCACACTTGGCGCAGTGTTCCCTCTGGGATATCTGTGTGGGTGAGACAACTGAGAGCTCACTGAGCTCCAGAGGGCCACGTCAATGGTTAATTTCAGGATGATTCTGGAGACTAGCTACTGATCCAAAGTGAGGCTACTGTGCAAATACAAGTTTTCCATTGAAATAGGTCAGTTCCCCAACATGATCGGCAAACTGCTTAATTCCGAGACATGAAGCTAATTGGATTGTCCAGATAAAAGATACAACAATCTTTTGTATTCATAGAAATAACTGTGGAATTACAACTTTCCCATAGGTTTAGCAGTTCTCTCCCCTGTCTCTTCCCATTAAAATAATTCAATCCTATTTTAGAAGATAAACTTGAGAGAATGAGGAAGGTAGAGGCTTTGCCTCTATCTTAATAAAAGTCTGATATGAAGGTTTAATTAAGAGAGGGAAAATACCCATGAATGAACACAGGATTTAAATCGAAATAGACCTCAAATAAGTGAAATAAGAATCACAAATGTGATTCAAAATGTCCCCCTGCTGAGACAGAGTAGAGTTTCTCACTGAAGCTTGAGATCTGTCATAGCTGTTTTTCATTTTTTATCTGTGATGTCAGTTCTTATCCTCCCTTTTTCCTTGTTCTGTCTTGGCTTAAAAGGCTAAGAATTTTTTTCCAGCTTCTTTCTTTTCTTTAGCTTGGTGACATTTCTGTTGTGGCATTGTGGTACTAAGGTTTTGCTCTCAGTCAGGTATTTTTTATACGAGTTTTAAACACCTGACATTCCCACTAGTCCATCTCAGAGGCTTTTCATTGCATTAGAATAAACAAAGGAGAAGCTGCTATATCTGCAGTGTTACCCTTTTATATTCTACTAGGGACACAATGTTTTCTGTACACTGTCCTACCAAAGAAAAAAATAGAGGGATGCAAAGAATGGAGACACTTAAGTTGCGTGATCTGATGTCTTCTCTGATGATTTTGGAGTGGGCTTGTTTTGTGATGCATGAATATATTAAACCTCTCCCACCTTGATAATTTGAACTGTACAAATCTCTGAGAAAAAAAAAATTAGTAAGTATATTGCACTCAAGGGATTTCAGAGCTCAGAAAGTGAAATCCTGCTATCCTGTTTATTCATAGATGCATCCTTCCCTTGAGCTTCTGAGGTTTTGGCAGTAGGTCTTAGTGAAGGAGTCCTAGGAAAAGGTCTGTCTCACTTCATGTGGCAGGTGTGACATTGAAAACACACTACTTTTCATGGAGGTGGTCTTGAAGGTGTGTATATACAACTGTATGCTTAGTCAACAATTAGTCCTTTCCAGAATTTTAGATTTGGTCTTATAAAATCTCCTGGTATTAGAATACATTTACACTTTTATTTGAGTCAAACAACATTATAGTAAGGTCTTTGTACTGCACTGAAGATAATGAGAAGCTATTACTGGGATTCCTGCATGATGCTACTATGATGGAAATATATTGCTTGGATTCCTAGATGATGCTACAGTAGATATAAGTGCTAGGAAACATTTTAAATATATCTTTGGCTGACACACTAGTTTGAAAATGTGGTTGGCCCCTAAAGGGGATGTTTTTCCCAAGCTAGATTTATTTGTTCTAAGAAAGAAGTTTTAAAAGCCAGTGAAATATTCCCTGGATAATTCATACACAGCTGATTGAATAATTCATCATGAATAATGTATTTAGATTTTGCCTCTCTCTTCATAAGGAGATTAGGATATTCTCAGATACATTAATTATTCAAACTAATACTGAGTTTTCTCATCCTCCCCCTCCAAGGGTTCAATTCTGTCACCTTTACTCAAGCTGAGTAGCATTTTC
The DNA here is from genome assembly GCA_013400315.1 of Bombycilla garrulus. Lineage (NCBI taxonomy): Eukaryota > Metazoa > Chordata > Aves > Passeriformes > Bombycillidae > Bombycilla > Bombycilla garrulus. The sequence goes on along the minus strand of VXBU01017977.1, from coordinate 82,255 downwards.
TGTTGGGAGTTATGCTGATTTTAGTGGCAGTTCCTGCACAGCATGGTACAGGGGAGAGCATCTGGACGCAAGTGAAAAGGTTACAAGTACTTGTGAATATTTGATAGGTGTAATTGGAAGCTCCTCCTGTATAGGATTGCTATGCAAATCCTAAGAGATACTTTTGTTAGCTCCTGTAACTAACCATCACAACCCCAATTTATTAAACATACAATTCAAATTCTGATTGCAGCTGAGAGGCAAGCTAACATCTTGCTTTCCATGAGCAGTGGAGCTTAGCTTTGAACATTTTGCTGTTGACAGAAAGTGAACAAAAAAGATCAAAAACGGAAACTAAAAGAAATGTGCTTGAGTGTCACTCAGTCACTCAGAATTTCTCTTGTTACCAGCATTGCTTCTGGGAACTGCCCACAGGCACTTTTTCAGCATAGAAAAAAATGCATTAATCACCTTTGTGCCTTCCCGTTCCCTGTGACTGCAGCTCCTTCTGGCAAATATTTTTAATATAGAACTGGCCTTTGACTGGGCAGATGAGGCTTCCCTCTGAACTCCCAACTGCAGTGCCTAAAGGAAGAGCTGGAAGTGCAGACTGAGGTACACCACTGTTGCAGCACACCCTCACAGGTGCTCTGCAGCTATAAGTGCCACCCCGCTTTGCTGGGGAAACTTCATCCTGGTGGCTCTGTGGGAGAGTATTTTCATCTCCCTGGCTAGCTGAGCTCCCAGGTCACCTGCTGTTCCTCCCACCCAGCTAAGGCTTGAAAACCTCTCTCAGCAAACATGTTTAGGTTAACAGTTTTGTGTTTTATAGTTGACTGTGGTGGGCTGAACTGAATATTCAGTCTTTTTGAAAGAAAAGTATAACTTTCATCTAAAAATCATACCATCTCTTCCAGTGACTAGGTCAGAAAATCTCTCTCTCAACACTCTGCCAAGATTTCTCCTTCTTCTTGGGTTAAAACCAAGAGTTACCTCAGAGGGGAAGACTTTGGACTAAATATAGACTGTATTCTTACATAAAAATGTAGGATATTTTATGTAAGAAGATTATCCAATATTTTATACACCTACATTTTCTCCATGTGGGAAAATGAAAAGTTCTGCCAATGTGAAGTATAAAATCTGTAAAAAAACCTTTGGAGCAAAGTGCTGTGCCTCCAACATGGGTATTGCAGCCCTCTGTATGATGGAGCAAGGGCACCTTATCAATACATGTATTTGCAACTGTTATGCTTGCAGTGTCAGAAAATGGTTGCCTGGTTCTATTAAAGTTCAAGCCAGAGTGGAGTTGGCAGGTTTAGAGTGCTTTGAACCAGGTCCAACACTAATTTGATGGACAGGGTTGGAATAAGGCAGTTTAGTCTGTGACAGTAAAACAAATACAAATAGTCTCCTGGCTCTCTGATGGTGTTTACAAGAGTATTAAAATGATTTCCCACTAATGATACACAGTTGTAGGGATTGCAGCACTACATCAAGAGGGTAATGCTGCTGCTGCTGTGGTGTGGACCTAGAGAGATCCAAAACAAAATGCCAGCAGAGGCACTGGACGACATACAGTGCCAGAAATTACATTCTATCAAAATAGAGTCAAAGTGTTGCTGCTGTACTTTGTAAAAAGAGAGGAGATAAATTCAGGAAGCATTTCTTCACACTGGCTTTGCCTGATTCTCTAGTGATGTATTTGTTATTATTTACCTGGTATACACAGACCTGTTTTTAAATCTCCCCTCTGCGTGGGTTAAGTACCTTACTCCGTATCAGACTCCTTGCTTTTTGTGTTAATTCTAGGCATGCCTTCTATATAAAAGACCTCTTATAACACACATTTAGGTTCAGGAGAATATTACAGAGCAGTTGCAGATTTGCTAATTTAGGCTTGATACTATAATTTATTTTTAAAGAAAGTTTGATGCTTGCTTTTCTGTAACCACTACATTTCTCCCTAAATGAAAGGCAATAAAACAATGTTAGAAGTACTTATGCATACATACTTTTTGCACAAATGCTGCCTCAGAAAGCAGCATTTTATATTTACCCTTTGGGCTTTTTCTCTGCCATAATGCAGGTTCTTGTGTGACAGCAGTGTCCTTATTCCTTGCAACCAACACTCATCTGGTTCAGTGGGAATGTAGAAGTCCCTGATTTCTTTTTGTTCAGAAGTTATGTTAACCTTGCAAATGCAGTGAATGTCAAATCAGTAAACTGCTGACTTGCCTAGCATCTGTCTTTTAAGCCTATTCATGCCATAGCTGTATGTTAAAGAGCACCATAAACCACTTATGATCTGACCCATTCTGGGCAAACAAAGCAAAACCTGCAGGTAACACAAACCATAATTCCAGATGTCAGTAGGTTGCAGATTGCTCGCTTAGTGTTTTTAATGAAAGATGAACAATAAACACTCTTTTATATCATTAATAATCTGCATATTATTCATATTAATAGAACTGTGACCTGCAAACTCATGAATATCACTAGCTACTGTGATACTAGCCTTGCTGTAAGTGCTTTATGGGTTATAAATTACTTTAAATTATCATTAGATCCAGGTTTCAGTAGAGCTGCACTGAAAGGCCCTCCCTCCCTCCTAGTTTTTAAAGGCATAACAAGGGTATAATGATGCTGAAAACTGGCACTGATGGAATTGAAAACTGTAAAATTGGAATTGATATGTGACTTGGAGGTTCAGATTTTGTGATGTTTCCCTCTTTTGCTTTGTGCAAGAATTCTCTGGTTTTCCTGCTTCAGATTTTTAATGTGATTTTAGGGGTTTACTTTCCCCTGGAGACTGAATTTTTGAGAATCTTTGGAAAGATTCTCAAAAACATGGTTGCTATGGAGGCTTTGTAGAGGAGGTACGGAGTGAGTGAGACATTTAAATTGCTGTTACTAGAGCTCATTTGTGTACCTGATCCATTCACTTCCCACAGCATCTGATTGGATCACTGATGTCTCTATGATGAACCAGCAAGGGAAGGATTAAATTATCACATCATTAAAAATAACCTAGAAGTTAAAGCATTCATAGGGTTTAGAAGATGACAAATTGTTCAATTGAACAGGAACAGGAAATTTCAGAATTTAGGATTCCCTTCCTTGTCTTTTCCTTCAATGCTTTTGGGCTCATAATGCCTGTTCTGAATGTAACTTTACTTAGGTTCATCACAGGTGGGAAATACTAACAGGCATGATTAGTCATACAGCCAGTGGAGTTTCAGCAAATTTGGCAATTGAGCAAACAGGAAAAAAAAAAGGAAGGTTTTAACTGAATTTTTCTGGGCTAACCTAAGGCTTATTTACAGCGACATCACCCATCAAGAGAGTACTCCCCCCACTGCTTTTCTGTTAGGCACACTGCCCCGTGCCAGCTCTGGTGGCTTCACCGGGCTTTTCATGCTGTTCCAATCACTGTGCCCTGTGCACAGGAGGAGGCAGCCAACAGCCCATGACGACACCTGCTTTTTTGGGGCCAGCAGCAGAAATGAGAATTAACTCTGCATCAACTTGTATTTTGTTGTTTCAAAACCCCAGCCTGGGATGCATTAATAAAATTTCCACTTGGAGAAAAACCGAAAAAGTCTGCCATAACCCAGGAGTGTTATTTTAGGTTCTGTGCATTCTCATTGCTTGCAATTGTCAGGATTAAGGACAGTTCCCAGATTTCATCTCTATCTAGTTCAGCTTGTTCCCTGGATTTACACTGCACTAAGTTGCTGCGGTTTGTATTCTCCTTGCTCTGTTCCCTCCCCATACATTAACCAATCGCCAGGATTAATGCATTCCTGAAAGGTAAGGAGCAGAAGCCTGTCTCCTTGACAGCAGGGGACAAACACATAATAAATACATAAAAATAAACATAAATAGTTAGAGCCAGCAGCAGATTGTGTTGGCAGTAAAGTAGGGTTTGCTTAATGCTTTATGGAAATGAAAGCTCTATCTTCTGCCTTCACTGCCATCATTATGAGAACCCTTTTAATCTGCTCTCTGAACATGATTATCATTTCTATAAACATAAAATATGCTGCTTTAAGTCTAAATTCCCTCCCCTAGATTAATGTCATTGAAAGTAATAGCAATTAAAATAAGAGGCTGTCCAGGCAGGCACTGCAAGTGCAGATTCAGATAACAAAAGAGCAGAAGATCAGCAGCTGGTATGACACAGGCAGGAATACCATTTCCAACAGCTTTTCTCCACATCAGTTGCTCTTCCCCTGGCACCTGGCTGGTGATAGAAGTTAGATCATGTGTGGCCATCCAGGGGAAAAAATATTTTGAATAGGTCTTACAGGTCCTCTTATTTTGTGGAACTTGACAGAGGTGACTGATCTGAAACTGGCAGAGGCAATATAACATGGTGCATGAATTATTGCAATGTGGATTAAGTGCTATATACAGATATAAAATGACTGACTGCAATTGTTGAGCTAGGAATAAAGCAAGTAGAATTCTGTGTGCTAAGTTGCATCTCAGTGTCTTAAATTATGCATCCATGTAGCAGAGAAGCAAACCCAACATAATGGTGATATTGTTCAATGAGCTATCAGCCTCTGGGAATGTGCCAAACCTGATCATGGTAACATCCAGCTGTCTTCTGTGCTAGATAAAATTATTTTTTGATCCCAGGTAGGCTCCTGAGGGACCAGTGGGAGTTTTTGCCTTCTGTGAAGCAGAACATTTGGAAACTGTGAATGAAAGTTCTACGCTTGTAGACATTGCAGCTAGCCTTGCTCTTAGTTTGTAAATGTCAGACTCAGTGCTCAGCTTCCCTATGAGCTCTTCATGCTTCCCTGACAGCAGGGAAAGAGAGCACTGCTGGTGTAACTGTCTGCTCCCCAGTTTCTGAGCTGGGGCAAAGTGGAATCCTGCTGATCTGCGTGGATCTATACTCTCTATGCCCCCGTGAAAGCTAGGTAGCGTCATGGACATGTTGGAGATGAAGTGCCTTCTCTGGAATAAGCTATAAGCTTCTAGTCCAGCTTCCTAACATGGTAAGAAACTGAACAGCTTCTGGGGTCTGATCAGTTCTGGAGTAAAAGCAGCTGAGAGCCAGGAGGCAAAGTGAGAAACGAAATGACCTTTTCTTGACTTTTCCTACACCTTCATTTCCACTGGCAGTAGCTAACAGTTGGCAGCAGTTTTAAGTTTTTATACGTTTGCTTAGCAGCTCTATGGATGGTTTCAGATCCAATGCTGTTATTTTATACCTGTGGGATAGGACAGAGCTTATGGTAGAGATTACACTGAGTAACTAAACAGCCTTTCCCTTTTGCAGTCTTAGGGGCTTGCTCTGTGAATTGCTCTTTGTAGATACATCATTAATTTCAGAAAATAGTCTGCAGGAGTTTCCTCTTCTTTGATGGTCCAATTGCACTGTTAAGTGGCCAAATAACTTTTACAAAGGCCTTTGTTTATGTAAAGAATAGATGTTCAGATTACTTTTTCCATAATTCGGGTCTGACATTTATTGTAAGTACGCTTGCTGTTACTTGAAGGAACTGTGTCATGGTAAACAGTAAAAATTAGGGCTGGCCTGTGAATGTCTTCAGAGGACGTAGGCTAGGACGAAGCCATAGATGTAAAAGGAGAAATATATTCTCATTCTACCTTCTCTTTCTCCTGTTTCGGGGTACCACATTTTTAGTCCTGTTTTTATTGTTGTTTCTCACGTCCACCCACCAAACTTTGTGGACTTGCAACAAAGAAACGTTGAGGCTGGGATACAAGAAGAAGTTTGCCTGTGTCTTTGCTAAAGCCACTGGGAGCATGAATAAGCCAGTGCAGGAACAAACCTCTTGAGGTGGGCTGTAACAACTTTCTGCAGAGAGCAAGGGAGACTGGGTAACTACCTGGTCCTTTCTTTGCTCCAGGAATAGTGCAACGGCATGCTGTCCCTTCCCTTGGGCAGATGGCGATGTGGATGGTAACCTCGCAGTGAGTCCCTCCTGCTCAGCTTGTTCATGCTGTAACTGGAAAGTATTTTCCATGTGCGTGTGCTGCACTGACTCCCAAATGTGTGGAAAGGAGGACTGTATTGAGATCAAATTTAATCTAAAAACTTAAAAATAGCACTAGGAAGATAAACCTGGAATAGCTCCCTCCGTCTACCGTGTACTGTGCTTAGCACTTCCTTTCACCCTGCAGCCCAGCCCATCACTCCCATGCGGTGGCACCATCGCCATAGCATATGTTACTTACTGGACCGGTGCCATTGGTTTCCAGAGAAGTAGCACATAGTTTTTGCATATAACCCTTCTGATAAAATTCTACATGGTTTCTTTGCTGTGACTCAGTTAATTGAATCCTTCTTGAATGAGAAAAATGAAAGGATACATGTGACAAAAGACCAAAACATCTAAATCTTGTGACGTTCTGCAGGTACCCTGATTAAAAATACTTTGGACTTGGTGCTGTTGTTGTATGCAAGACAAAATGGCAAGTAAAAATCTTTATTATTGGTAGATTTTATAGGGTCAGCTGTCATCTGAACACCAGTCATAAAGAACCAGCATATTAAAAAAACCCCTACTATTAGTTCTTTTCATACCCCTTTTAATCTTCATTTTACTCCTGGCCTTATTCATGTCATGAACTGTGAGTTCATGCAAGGTGACAAACTGGGACCTTAAAAACGCACCATTTCTCTGGTGTTACACATACACAATTTTCATGAACTTTACAATAGTCATGGCCAAAAAAGTATTCCAAAGTTACTCTTCTTTTTTGTATTCTTCAGAATTAAGCTGTCAGGTATCTCTGCAAATGAACAGCACCCACTGCAGTTTCACTGAACTGAGAGGAAAACTTTGAGGGTTTTTTTTTTCCTTTTTCTTTTTTTTTTTCCCTCAATGTGCGTTTTTTTAAAGCCTGTCAAGAAATAAAAACAGAGAAGAGAGGCAATCTTATATTCTGGAAAGATAATTGCCACAACACTATATAAAGCTCCTCTTTTTTTTGGCTCAGTAACTTGAATGCTTGAAGAGGATGGGTTGTAACTGCCCATAGGCTCACTGAAAGGCACCTCACGTTCTTAGGAGTATTTATTAAACTAAAGATCCATCTCTCACCCTGCATGTGAGAAAGGTGAAATAATTATGCAAAGAAGTGAGGATGAAGGAATTACTGATCATTTATTAGCGCACATAGCATGTGTCCTTCTAATGCACAAGAGATCTTTCACTCTTGCTCAAACAAGGGAAAAGTACAGGACCTTGCCTTGTGGGTCAGTGTGCAGGGGGTCTGAAGATCTGACAGACTGAAAAATACCACCTGTGGCATATCCTGACACAGAAACTGAAAGGAGCACACAGCACAGGTACTGAGGTGCCTCTTGTTCAGCTGAAGCCTTTGATGTTTTATGACAATTTTTAGTGCTGATGCGGCAAAACAACTTCAGAATGTGCAAAACTATAGCAACTGCTGCGGGAAGATGAATCTGGAAACAAGATATCCTTATCTCTCTAATTTGCCCACATTTCTTCCCTACCAAGACAACAGAGCAGCATCTCTACAACCAGGTTTTCTTTAGGATAGGATTGGTTTGGAGTTTCAGAAGAGATTCCAGCCCAGCCATGTGGGAGAGAAGGCACACATGCTGAAACCAGATGTGATTTTCCTGGGATAAGGGAGTGCCAGCCACTGTCAGGTGATTTTTTATGGGAATAAAAGGTCTAATGGGCAGAAACCACTATTGCCCACAGTGTCAGGTTCTCCCCAGTGCTATTGGCAGAAGAACATGGGATTGTAACATCTATTTTTGGGCCCCCAGTGCCAGGACATGGCCTAGGCAGAGGCTATCCATCGGTCTGTCAGGTCTCAATATATTAAATTGAATAAAATCATACACATTTCTTGCTTATTAACATATCCAAAATATATGCAGGCATGCCTCATTTTTGTTTTTTGAAGCAGGAAATATATAAAAAAACTTCAAACTTCTCCTTGGGTAGGAAAAGTTAATTTCAAGTGATTAGAAGAAAATTAATTGTAACTAATATACAATTAGAAATTGTCAAATTAATTTTTACTTTTATTGTAAGATACAATTTTTGTTTACAGATGGAGTACTACAGGATTTTAGACATAAAGTAATACCATAAGGATCCAAATGGAGAGACCCACCCTTTCTACTGTAAAAGGAAGATGCAAAGGAGAAGTCTTCAGTCAGAGAGAGCCAGGAGCAGCACAAGGGGTCAGCCTTAAGGGTGAGTGGGTGCTGGCAAGCCCAGCTAGCTGCAGTTATCTTAACACACAGCCTCCCTCAAATTCCTGGAACTGATAAGTTGTTAACTGCAAGGAAAATAGTCGTGCAGCAAAAGGGAATGAAGGCAATTTTTTAGTGGTGTAATTTCTGTGATCTTTTCCTCCACATTGGCACGCCCTTATGCTACAGATAGAACTGCTGCTGAACCAGTCAATGCAATGACATCACTCTCCATTGCCAGAAAGCCAAAGGAAATCTGCTCATGATTTCTCCACCTGTTCCACAGAATCCTGCATAGCAAGGCCAGGACACAGGAGCCTCTCTGGGCTCGCAAGGACCGGCAGTTCCTGCCCAAATCACAATTACTCTTTCTGAAACAGGCCCTAGCGTAACAGACAAGCGGGTTTGTTGTGCCCAAAACGGGGAGAAACCTGCCCAAAGACACACTCCCAGCCCCTCGCAGAAAAAGCTGCTTGTTAAATTTCCGCCGCCTCCGCGGCGCCGCCGCCCCCGCGCCCTCGCCCCCTCCGCGGCGCCGGGGATGGCCGCGGATGAGGAGACACCTGGGTTTCCCTGGCAACAGGTGCCGCGGCGGCCGGGGGAGCCGGGAGAGCCCGGGTTTCCCCGCTCGGCTCCGCGCCGCCGGCGGCCCNCAGCCGCCCCTGTCCGGAGCAGCCGGGGGCCCGGCGAGCAGCGGCCCCGCCCGCAGCGGAAGGTAAGGGGTCCTGCCCGTGGCGGGGTCGGGGCGATGCAGGGGGCCCGGGGTCAGGCACCGGGGTTACCCCGGGCCGTGCATGGCGCACCTGCCTCGGGGAGGGTGCAGCTCCTCAGCACACAGCTGAGCCCTGTTTTCCCTGGGGCTCGCAGGCTTCCCCCTTACTGCCCTCCGCCTCCTCCTCACCCTGCTTTGCTCGCCCGGGGCATCTCCCTTGCCAGCCTCTGCCACCGCCTGGCTTCGCCGACGGCCTCCTCGTGGCCGGGCTGGTTTTTCCATCCCTAGTTCCCACCCTGTCCCGGACACCCGGCCCTGCGTGTGCCCTGGGAACCGCTCTGCTCCAGCGTCGGCCTGGGCCCACAGAGGTGGCATCTGCCCTTTCGTGCGCTTCAACCGGCCAAGGCTTGCCCGCTTCCCCCTTATTTCTTCTTGTCTACACTTGTCCTTAGCGCAGGCTGGCCGATCACCGGCCTGGTGCTGCCTTGTCCCCCCACGGGCAGCAGGGCAGCGGCGGTGCCTGGTCCGGGCGCTCTGTGCGGTATCCCGGGCACGTCGGGGAGGATGCTGCCGCCTGCTCTCGGCTCCCTGTGCTGGGCACACACGCATCAGGTTGGGCACGGGTTTCTCTGCTGTGTGGCTCCCGAGCAGAGCTGGCTCTGCGTGGGCGGTGAGCTCATGTCTGTCTGCGCGTGCCCCCGAAGGCAGACGGGCCCGCGGGCCAAGGCTCTGCTCCCTCGGCGGGTTGCGGGTCCCCTACCAGAGGGGCATCCCCCGATTTTTACTGCTGGCTGAGGTCACACAGCCGTGGGCAGTACTGTAAGGCTTGCCACGTTGTGGCCAAGTAACTCCTTTCCTACTGCTTTGTTTTCTTTCCTTGAAACTCAAGCCTAAGGCACAGCGAAAGGCAAAAGAGGACAGTGCATATCCTGGTACATATTCTTAAAAAAAAAAAAACAACAAACCCCAAACAAGACCTTTACAAATTCAAAAAACATTAAAAATAATCTTTGGCAAAAGTTCTTTAAAAAAGTATCCTCACTTAATATTTGCCTATTTGTTTTATAATAGTAGTGCTTCAGTGGTACTTGCTGCTAAGGTTAGATGTCAAATAGTTTTCCCATAAAATTTATCAAGAAAATGTGGCTGATTGGTGATCTCAGGCACTGATACAAAAACAGTATCACAGATGAAGGTAGAAATTGACCTTGAATGTCAATTAAGAGAAGGCTTTATCCACGCTTTTTTGTTGCACACAAGATTTTTGGACTCTTCTGTGTCCCCGTGTTTCCTTTGTGTTGTGTTTGCAGAAAAAGAAAAGAAGCACAATCCTCCTTTTATTTTACTAAAACCAAGAGTTGTTTATAGCTTTGTGGCCAGGGTGATATTTCCTGATAATGTAAAAATTCAATTGAAAAAGGAAATAATGTGTTGCCTTGCATTGTTCTTCCAAATAATTTAGAAGGAGATAACTTGATAAAAATATTTCCATCACACCCTCTGGTTAGTAAAGTGCAGCTATTATGGTTCCAAAAATAGACAGTCCCTGCAAGTGCCTGAAATCTGTAACATGGAGGTCAGTTCTGCACACAGCCTTTTCTGCCACAGCCATTCTGCCTTAAAATTGTCATGGACTTCTTCTCTGTCTATTCTTTAATTCACTTGTAGTTTTTAATTGTTCTATAAAATAGATGTATATATGGAATCAAAAAGAGACAAGCTTGTAGTCAGAAAGTAGGCAACAATAGTTGTTTGATGCAATAAAAAAAACAAGCATTAAGTGGCTTGAAATATGGAAAATTGTCACTTTTAAAATGGCTTCTGGCAAAACTCCATGACTAACTTTCTTAAGAAATGTATCAACTAAATAATGAATAATGAACAAATACCGCTATAAACTATCCACAGAATTGCTTCTTTGTCTTATTTTTTCAAAAACGTGTGATGTTTTGGCTTTCCAGCATTATTGATACTAAATCAGCTGGCTGACTGCGGGTATGTCTTTACAAAGAGAGTGGCCAAGAGTTGCACCAAGCCCAGGAGGAGCGTGCTAGGGTGGGGGTTGGGAGATCGGGGCCGTTTCCAGAAGGAGCAGGATGCTTTTCCTTGTGCTTAGCCTCGGGCATAGGCATGGCTTTCTCCTTCCCTCAGTCAAAAAAGGAACTTCTGAGGTCTAAGCATACACTCGGATGGCTGCTAATGAGGCTGTTCTGTCTCTTCATATATTTCAGAATCTACATGCCATATTTCAGTCTCTGGCCTTCTGGGCATTTGTGTCTAATTAGGCTGGAGGGCCTCCAGTTCAAGATTACCTATGCTGCTTGGTGCCCAATTTCTTTCTATGACTTTGGCAATTAAGCAGATTACTGGGGGTTTATGTGCAAGCAAATTAGGGACAGATGTAAGCATTCTTATAAGCCTTGTTCCTGCTTTCTTAGCACTAAGTGAATTCCACCATCATCTTTCTACGTAAAATGTGTAGTGTGCTGATTGTAGCATATTTATAGCTGGGTGTATGTACTCTGTAAGATGCGAGACTTTTAAATACTTCATTTTCTCTTGCCTTCTTTTGTTTTTTTTTCTAAATGAAAAACAATACTGCTTCAAGAAAAGTTTCCCAGTTCCAGATAGGAATAATGAACAAGAGAAAAGGACTCTGGGTGGAGTACAGCTATATATAGCACAAATAGCAACAAATGTTTCTAGTTTGTTTATGTTTTCATAACAGCCTGGAGTAGAATGGAGAAAACAAAACACATAGTACCTGAACTGGTGCTTAACAGTATGAAGTAATATTGCATTGTTTAGGACTGCTATTTACATGTGCCTTAAAAAAGAACTCCAAATAAAGTCCTTAAGTGTTATAGGAGACATATGCGAAAACTGCTAAGGCTGTCTCCTTGGCATCACTGAATAAATAAACCATATTGTAAAGTTATAGAATCATAGAATGGTTTGGGTTGGAAGGGACCTTAAAGATCTCATTTCAACCCCCTGTCAAGAGAACCTTCCACTAGACCAGGTGTCTCAGAACCCCATTGAACCTGGCCTTGAATGGTTCCAGGGTTGGGTCATCCAAAGCTTCTCTGGGCAACCTGTGCCAGTGCCTCACCACCCTCACACTGAAGAATTTCTTCCTGAGAACTGACCTAAACCTGCCCTCTTTGAGCTTAAAAGAGTGGTTTAAGGTCAGTCCTGCTTGTCCTATCACTACTATAGGCCCTTGTAAAAATTCCCTCTCCAGCTCTGTAGAAGTCCCTTTAGGTACAGGAATCCCAACTCTCTCAGTCTGTCTTTGTAGAAGTGTTCCAGGCCTGCCTGTTGCCTTCCTTTGGACTTGCTCCAGCAGGTCCCTATTCTCCCTGTGCTGGATGCAGAGCTCCAGGTGGGGTCACATGAGAGCAAAGTAGGGGGACAGAATCCCCTTCCTCAACCTGCTGCCCACACTTTTTTTGATTGTAATTCTCCAGATTTTTGTCCTCTTTCTAAGTGCTAGATCCACTCTTAGGGTGCTATCCCTAGTTTCCTTAGGCCAAAACCTGAAGTGAAACCACAATTCCAGTGAGCTAAATGGCAAGATTTACTGAACAATTGTCTCATCTTACATGTCAGGAGAGCTGGGTGCATATTCAAAGGCAATTGCCACCTTAAAAGAACCTTAAAAACATCTAGAAATACGTGTTAAAAAGAAGTCTAAAACCCATCAGATTCTTTAAAAGTTACAGTTTTGGAATCAGAAATACTGTGTTTGAAAACAAAATTATTCATGACCTCATTAGGAGGATTTAAGAAAAATTGTCACCTGATACCCAAACTCTTGATTAATATAAATCTTAGGGATTTTACCTTAAGTTCCCCTGTGACAGCTCTGCAGAAATGTTTTGGCACTGAGATGGTGAGGAATAGTGCACCGTGAAAAGTGAGTGGCTTCTGCCTGTGAGGCTCCCAGATTTTTCCTTGTGATTGTGTGGTTTGATAAAGTCAATTTCTATTTCTTTGAAGAAAAAGGATTACTGAAGAAACACTGATACATAATCCTTGGATTTAAATCGTATTATTGAAGTAGTTCCGCATTTGAGAATGCTTGAAAAAAATTCAACACTGTTTTTACAGGACTTGGAGCCCTGGTAAACTCATTATTCCTAACATTGCATATGTAATGAAAAAGAAAAAAAGGCTGCCTGAATGTCATATAATGACAGATGTTTTCATCCAGCAGAAATACTGAACAGCCACCCTTTTGTGGGCAACTTTTATAATAAATGAATTTCTTTCCTTTGTAAAGGGTTGAAACAACTGGGACAGGCAATCCCATCTGAAATGTCTCTGCTTTCATCTCTGGAATACGGTGGAGTAAGAAGTGAGGAGGCATTGCCTCGTGGCAGGAGCTGAATGCTTGGGAGTGGGCTTGCTGGACTCTGTTCTGTTCTGCTCTGTTGAAGGTACCTTGCCCTGCGCTCTGCCTCCCCAAACCACGCCAAGGGACAGCCTTGCAATGCCTTTGGAGTCTGTTCCTGCACTTTGTGCTGGGATCTTCTATTAGGGAATACAACAGCACACTTCTGTGTATCATACAATCATTTATTTTCTTAGAGAGCAAAGTGACTGATCAATAGTGGAATGTGCCTTCAAAAGAAACTGAGCTACTTTTCATGGGAAAACTATAACTTCAAAACCCCTTTTTCATCTTGTAACATTCCAGAGATGAACAAAATTCTGCAAGCACTTTCCTTGAAAAGGAAACATGTTTGTCTCTGATGGAGAAAATGCAGGTGATCTTGTTAGAGAGCAATCTTAAAAGGTCTCAGAAACTGCAAACCTAAGCCAAGTTGGTGTTCATCAAAGTAGTTTTCTAGTGAAGGGCTTCATAATTATTTTGTATATCAGACATGTTTCAAATGTAAAGGAGAGGCTAAATGCCTTAATAAGTTAGGAAGGCAATAGGCTCATTTATCAAAAAGATAAGAGGAACCCAGATGACAGAATTATCAATATTATGCAGGGAAAATAAGCACATGGTAAGATGAAGAAATGTACTGCAGTTGGTTAGGGGCTTTGGCTTTTGGAGTCAGAACACTAACCTGAACTCTGAAAAAGCATTTGGAGAAAAAAATATTCTTACAGATCCTAGACTTTATGTGATGGTGCAAATAAAGTGTGAGTGGCATTTTGGGACTTTTTTTTTTTTGTGTGTGTGTGTGTATAAAATTGGAGTAGGGCTCTGTGTGTTGGATCATTCTACCTTTTATTTTTTCAATAATTTCTGAAGTCACTGTAGCTTCAGCTTGGCTATCATGTTCTTCCTTTGACTGGAACCCGGCCAAGGGGCTGGTTGGCAAGCCTGTTTTTTGGAAGTCTGGACATCTTGCTGCATTGGGCCCTCTGCAGTATTAATAAACCATGAATAAACTTCCTGGCATTTCTTTAACAACATTATGGTTGAAGAACAATTCGTTTAAGCCTTCAGAGAATGCTATTGCAGAAGAACAGAAAACACAGTCCATTGACATCTAGCAAATTACCCTTTTCTTGCTTAAGTAAAAAGGCTTTTTTTGATCTTTGCACAGAAGAAAGACTAGTCCTGGGACATAGTATAAATAATAAACTACCATTAATAAATATAGTCTTTCCCCTGTAAAGTCTTACACACGCTGGTTAAGAATCTCTTTTCCTCACTTGATCTGCATATGATATTCATTGAATTTTGTGTCCTGTTCTTGAATTTGTGTTTTGGGATCTTATCTTGAAAATGCCATTCAAGTTGCTGTCTAGTTTGTATCTCAGCTGTCCAGAGCCAAGTAAATAGCCCTAGATCCAATGGGGATGTCCTTAACTTGCCCTGGGCAGGGGACTGCAGGCGGAATTGCTCTGCTGTGTATCTGAGGGACATTTTAAAGCCAGTTCTGAGGGAACCCGAGTGCAGGGGTGCTGCAGGGTGAGCCAGGAGCCATCTGGCGTGTGCTGCAGCTCCTCGAGGAGCTGAGTGCTGTGGACTGTGAGGAGCTCCCTTGTGCCGTGAGCCTTTGACCAGCAGCTTCTGTCGGGTGGTTCTTACTGCAGCAGAGAATGGAACTCTGGGGCTGCGTGTAAGGATTTTCGTGACAGAGAGGTTCTGTACTCAGTGCCATGCTAGCTGTACTCAGCAGTACCACAGCTTTTCCTCTCCTACAGCACTCCTCTATGTGGCATGCAAATCACTAATGACTAGCTAATTAGACATAAGTGATCATGACTTTATTCTGTTTTCCTGTAATAAATATATTCACGTCCCTGTTCTCACTGGTTTATGAAAATGACCAATTTCACAGTACTGAATACAAGTTTCAAGACAAATAAAAATGATAAAACTTTTTTTTTTTTTTTTTCCTCTAAGAGTGTTAGACTTGATGACCAAAAAGACAAAGGAAACCCAACAAAGAAAAATTATTGCTATGGAAATCCTCAAGTGAGAAGGTAGGAGTACAAAGGTTCTATAAAATAAAAGTTAAGTACTTTAAGAAATTGATAAAGCCACACAAAAATCTCAGTGATGAATGGAATAATGGATGAAATACCTTTTTCTTGTCTTTTTAAAATTTATTTTAAAGAAGCCTAGTAAGAACAAAAGGAGTCTGAACAAAAGAGTAGGCTGTTGTTGGTTGAAAAATGTCTATTAGAATTAGAGAAAAGTATTCATTGAATTACTTCTCTTCTTCAGGTGTCAGTAAAGGATAAAGTACCAAGACTGTATCTTGGCTAGTGGTGATGGTGAAGCACACAACAGCCTTCTCCACCTCTGCTGTGTGAGCTGCTCTTGTGCTACTGTTTGGTTTATTTAAACTTCTGGACCTGATAACTACTACCCAGAAGTTTTTACAGAATTCACTGTAGAGTTCTTTGGGTTATGAAGCTTGAATTTTTCAGTATGCTTTGAAATATGGAGAAGTTAGAGTGAACTTGGAAATTTGTCACCAATGCTTTCAAAAGGAATCTTCTGGATAATTGGAAGCCTATCAATTTGGCTCTGGTCCTGGAAAAAAATGAAAGAAATTCTCTAATTGGGCTACGTTTAAGCTTCCTATCATTCTTTAAGTCTAGTCACCCGTGAGTTTTGGAAAATAGATTTTATCAACCTGCCTTTTTATTCCTTTCTTTATTCTCTTTTTTGAGAGATAACAAATACAGTTTGATCAATGCCATTGTGTTGAAGTAATATATAATATGCTTCTGTGAGGCATGACTTTTTGATCAAGTGACTAGACTGAAATGAAATCAATTTGATGCTTCTTAAATGGACTAAAAGCTGGCAGACAGGCTATGGAACATGACCGTAAATGGGTAATCCTAACTGAGTACCTTTCTGTTGGATCCTATAAGAACTGGTTATTAGCAGTGACTATTTAGCACTTTATTGATGAGCTAGATGATAACAATATCAGTTTTCCACAGTAAATCTGAGAAAAAGGAAAGCTATCTGATGCGAAAGGGTATTTCAGTTTTAGTAAAGTGGGTGCAGGCTTAGTGTGCTATGAGTGAGGTTTTAATGAGCTGCTGTGGCTCTTAGACGTGTAATGATAGTACTAAGGGTAGAGAAGGGTTTTGTACATGTACATTGTATTGCTGCTAAGAGGGAGAAAAGGGGTTAGATAATGTCATGGCAGCAAAGGATCTGAAAAAAATGGACCCCCAAGGTCACTATCTGCTTGATTCACCAGAGAGGAGTGGCCCAGTTTCACTTGCTCAGTTTTAGACCTGTTCTGGTTCATCATAGGGAAAGGACTTCTTCAGTGTAGCCAACACCAGCCTAATGAAATGCACTGTCTAGAAGATGAAACTTACCAAGCAAGGTTTGTCTTTGTAACGGTGAGGTAAACTCACCACTGCAATGTTGTTAGTAACAGTACAAACATTAAGTAGAAATAAATTCCAGTTAAAAAGGACCATGATTTTCGAAGACTTGTATTTTTCAGATCTGAACTCTTAGAGACTCCTGTCATATAAAAAAATATTACTTCAATTCAGGGTGTTTTTTGTGCAATTTATGGCCATTTCCAAGAGGACTGTGGTTTTCTGTTCAGAGAACTTCGGAGCTTTATTCAGGCTTCTGAATATTGATGAAACTTAATGTAGTCTCTTGCTCTACTCAGATATTATATCAAAGAATTGGTTTTATGTTAAAGTTTTTACTGGCAGGAATGAAAGCAAGGAAAGTCGTGTGTGTGCTTTAGAAGTTAGGAGATGTCTGTACTCCCCTCTCCTGTTGCTCTCTTACCATGTTCCTTGAGCCTTCCTGAATAGCCAGGACAAAGAGACCAGGAATTTGAGTTGTTATTTCTTCTGTTCTCTGATGCAGCTGTTTTTGGCCTGTAACTAGAGCAGATGAATATAGGCAAGGTTTCTGAATTGGCTAAATGCAGTAAGGGACAAAGATCAAATTTTTCTGTTGGGCTAGATGAGATTCTGGGCTGCACTTGACAGAGGTTGTATGAAAATCTTGGTAGAGAGTTTTCCTGTGACTGTACCTATATTGCTTACATATGAAAGAATTTTGTGGCTCCCTTCAGAGCTGTGATTGTTTAAGACTATATTGAAATTTCTTAATGTTGAAATGTTGGCTGACAGAAAGAAAAACCAATTTCAGAGTTAAAACCTAGATATCATGATGAGCCCAAGGGATCTTAATGAGGTTCTGCTCCACATTCTCAAGAACTAGAATTTAGAAGTTTGATCTTTAGAAAGTCCATTGAATTTAAGTACAGCTGAGAGTATCTGTTCAGTTTTTTTTAATGCTGTTCACTACTGACAGGGCTCTGAGAGTAATGCATGACTGAGAGTCATGAGTCTGAGAGCCTTGCATCTGGAACAGTTAATATTCACCTGCATGTTTTTCACCTTTTTATTAAAGCAATGGAAAATGCTCCTCAGTTGAATCCAGGTATTTCATATACAATTAGTATGGTTCATAATTGTATGTGCCATTTCTCTCCCGCTTTTGCCCACTGGAACAATTCATCCTTCCATCCTAGTAAAACTGAAAATAATGAAGCTGGCTTGCTTTGCAGAGAACTTTGGAATTTACATGCCCAGATCACCTAGAATAAGAGCCAGGGGTAGTATCAATGAGTCTCAAGCTGCTCTTTTATCCACTGGACCATGCTGATGACACCGCTAAATGCAAAATTTGATAAGTACCCAAGAGCAAATGCATAACCAAATTTCAGGTCTTGCTCTAGGAATATAGTAAGAATCTTTTTTAAACTGTGATGATAAATTATTTTTCAATTTTTTTCTTTAATTTATAAAAATATAAAAAGAAAAATTTTCAAGAAAAAGTTCTCAAGAAAAAATTTACATTTTTTTTTCTCTGTGACCATAAAAAGTCCCTATCTCCGTTCCAGTTACTGCATTGAAAGCCTATTCTGTGTTTATGTTCAATTCCTATTTCAGTTTACCAGTGATAAACTTACAACTTACAACATGCACAGTCTATATTCTCCAGCAGCTGCAGCAACATTTAAACATTGGAACTGCTTGTAACAGTGGTAGAACACTCTCCTTCTCCTCTATGAAGTCATGCCTTAAAATGATCCTTTCTCCCCAATTTTTGCTACTAATTGAATTTCTTATGAGAACCAATAATTTCCCATCAGGCTTAAAAACAAGATCCAGTTGCTTTCTTTTGCTCTCCCCAATCTGGTCTGAGCTGTGCCCTCCTGTTTTACCGCTGGATTGAAGGTGTCTCTGATAAAGGAGTGTGTTGTTCAACTGGAGCTTGGTGTAATGTCCTCTTAGTCTTGTGTCTTGGTCTTTTAGTGTTACAGTTTACACCTTGCCATCCTTATCTCTGTCTTCTCTATGTTGCCAGAAGAACTTGCCTGTGGCTGTCTTATGTGTAGCTAGGACTATCAGTGTCCTAACTGAGAAGACAGGAGTGCTGCTGCTGTACGTGTCGATATTCCAGAGATCTGCCCATCAGCAGACATTGCAAACTTACCTGAGAGAACTTCTGTTCCCATGTCTGATACCTCTGCTCAGAACGTTCTGATTATTATCTCATCTGTATGAAAGATACTGACGAATGTTGGTGGAAAAGAAATACTAATGTCATAGGCATACATGCCAAGAGCAATACAGATTAGGAGCTTTCTGGTTGCAATCTAGCACCCAGCCTTAGGTGCATGAGTATTTTCTCTGAGCAGTAACTATTTATGGATGATTCCTAAACACAAGGACTGAAAGGATTAGCAGGATGTACGGTATGTGATTCTTTGCCCTTTCCACAAACATCAGGGTCACAACTAGAAAGAACTGCAATGAAGTCATAAAAATATTCTCTTTTTTTTTTCCAAGCTTTAAAGATCAGCACTGTTTGTCATGGAGCAAAATGGCATGGAAGTTGAACTTCTGTTCCCACAATTGTATTTAAGAAGTGCTCATGAATCTTGACAGAGTTATGAGTGATTGTAAGCAGCTGACTGAGAACAATAGGCCTGTGCATGCCATGGGACATGGGTGGGCCCCAGCCACCGTCAGTGTATCTGTGCTGTGCAAGTCTTGTGCGTCAGGTACAGAATGCCAGGGCACAGCCCCGGGAGCTGGGGCACACTGCAGCACGCTTGAGCTTCAGTCCCAGCTGTTCCTCAGCTGCTTCAACAGTCTATTTGAAAAAATGTACCAAATAAAGTGCATTTTGTGTGCTTTTTTAAAAAGAGGCTGAACTTTGTCTTCTTTTCATGCAAATTCACATCTGACAACATGTTGCCAGAGCTTTAACCCCAACCCACACTCTTATTTTGGAGAGGCACATGTTACCAGCTCAAGGCTGGTTTACAGAGAGGCACGTAGAGATGGGTCTGTATGTGTTCATGTATATGTTTATAGCTTAGTGTTGTATTAACAGGAATATAATTAACTAAGGAAAAGGTAATTTCTGAAGAGGTTGACTAGGACTAGAAGGCCTTCCACGGCCAAGGGCAGAAAAGGTTACAAAGTCAAAGAATTATAAAGGATTCTCTTGATGGCAAAACCTTAATTCTTAAGATATGAAGGGAAGATACAGAGATTAAGAAGAAGAACATAAAAAAGTGCAATGGTGAGGTTGTTGATGGTGATGTTTGAGGATAGACTGATAAAGGGAATAATGATATCACAAAGAACCTTTTCCATCTGTAACTAAAAATCTACTGCAGTTTTGTGGTTCTATGTAACTGAATCAAAATCAATAAAAAATTTTGCTTCTTTTTTTTTAAATGCAATTGCCTCTGGGTGGAAAGTGTTTCCTAATGTCTCCTAAATTCTTTAAGTGGTGTTTCTGTGAGTATATGAAGATGTATTCTGCACAAAGGAATAGTGTAGTCTGAATTCTGTTTTGGAATCATGTTCTCTGATAAACATAAGACACGAGAAGCTAAATAGTTACATTGAAAAGGCTTTACATTTGAAGGTTATTATGATATTAAATTACATATGTATGATTTCAAGGAAATACTGTGTTGGTCTGTAAATAATTGAGAGGATATTAGTTCAAGGGAAAAAACATTACTGGAAATATATTACTTAGGGCAAAAAAGCTGTTTATATACAAAATCTTTCATATCCCACGTATATTTAATGCAGTGTACTCTGCCTATAAAGATCTTCTATGGCTCACTATTTGATCTGAGCACCATGTAATAAAAAGTTCTGCTGAGATGAAATTCTGTGTAATTGAAAGCCCAAATGAAGAAGATGCCTAGTAGGAAAGGAATGAAAAGCACAAGCTATAAATAAATGGTCATGCTGAAGATGCCATATGAGGTACTTTTTTATTTCTACAACTTGGAATGCTAATTTCAAAGAAAAAAAAACAACAAAAAAAATTGGAAAGGAATTACAACCACTGTCACACTCAAAAGGTCTGTGTGACAAAAAGGTGAAAGAAAAACGAGATCACAAAATTGGTATGTTTGCAAGAAAAAGAAAGGCTTTTACCAGACTACAAGTAAAACCAAAATGTGATGAAGAGTTACTGGCCTTTAGAAACTAGGTATTTTAAACAGTGAAAGGAATTTTATAGTTCCACAGTAGTAGTTCCACAGCACTGCACAGGTGGTAGAGGTTGTATCCTGTTTATTGCATTTTAATTTCTGTATCAGTTGAGGTATGTAATTTTCAGAAAAAGAGATTTAATCTGATTATCTGGTAGTTCAGAAATCCCATTATGACGTTTAATTTGCAAATGTTCACGACCTAGAGCATTTCACTAGGCAGCTGATTGTGTGAGGAAGAGTCAAAGCTGTGGCTGCAGCCTCCTGCTGTGCAGGGAGTGTGTTGGTAGAAGCAGCTGCAGAGGAGTAAGACAGACCTGGAAGTTGGGCTCCTGCTACATCAGCTTGGAATGAAATCAATGTGTGGCTGAGATGGGATTGTCGGCATCCGTGTTCTTCCAGGAGATACACACGGCAAGGATTTGATGAGTGGAATTGTTAAACTGTGTCTGAACAGCGCTACCCAGGGACATAATACTTTGTATCCTCAGGTCTCCAGGGGGAACTACAAGACAACAGGATTAACTATCAGAGTGGATTTGCTCTGTAGACAGAAACTCTTTTCTACATGATTGGAATAGATAATTCATGGAGGATCACATCATGCAGACTTCTGAAAAAGATTAGTTTTTCACTTTTCTTTTTCCCATTACAGCCTTTGTCATGAAAATGTATATACTTTATGCCATTTTCTGGTCTCCTTAAAGTCATTAAACTGGAAATGTTATCACTTTTGGGTTTTTTTTTTTTTAACTTTTTTTACATTCCTGAGGCCCATTAGAATTATTTTCTCATAATATATTCAGTATCTTTATTAAAATTAAAAAAAACAACAAGTAGCATAGGTGGAGTTTGGAAATAAATTATATTCTTTCCTGACTGTAAATATGTTACTGTTAAAAAAAATAATTAATTGTCTTAGGATGATATTTTCATTAGGACCTAGCTTAAGTACATGGTTAAACATAAGAAAAAGTGGTGATCAGGACTTTCATGTCAGACACTAAAACGGAAAAGAACTGTATTTCTCTAGTCTGACTTTCAGCATGAAAGAGATCGAGGGATGCTTGCATCTGACTCTGTATTGCTAGAAAGTCATCTAGCTTTGATCTGCCAGGGGCCAATGATGGAGGATCTAATACAAGCTTTTGCAGAGCAATTTTGTAGGACTACTTATTCTGGTGAAAAGCAATGAAACTGAAAATAACTGATATAACTTTCTATTTGTGACATGAATTGCCTGTCACAGGCATGCATCCTTAAAAACAAAAATATTAAAAATTTAAAGTCTTGAGAAAGAGATAGCAGCTTCAAAGAAGAATTAATATGCAGATGTCATTTGGCTTCTGCTGTGCTGGACTTCCCGTTTCATGAGCTCTCATTGTTCAAACCATATGCCTTATTTCTAGACTGAAACTATCTAGTTTTAATTTCTATACTCTGCTTTTTTTGCAATATTTTTTTATCTTATTTATTCAACATCACAATAATGAGCAAGGATGTCTAATTTTGGTGTATGTATGGCTCACCGGAGGTGCAGATTTTGGTTCACTTAGGTCATTCAGCACCTTCAGTTCCTACCTCAGTCAGGGTCAGAGGGATCAAAACCCACACAGAATTCTTATTTGTCTGTACTTGCTAAAGAATATTAATAGGATAAATTTGTACACCAAAGATCAGCAACACTTCTTTCTCTTCTGTACCCCAGATACTTGATGTGAGCAAATGCCCTTGAAAGCAAGTGAGATTGAGAAATACAGCAGTAGGTATTGCATGTTGGTACGTGTGCTCCTGGAGCTTACTGGTGTCCCGTTAATCAGATGTTGCTGAGTTATATAATATCTATATTGTTGGAACCCAGGGGGTTCCTATGATGACTTTGGCTGACCCAAAACCTGCTCAGGAGGCTTTTCAGCCTTGCCAGAGATGTCAGGGACCCTGGAATGATACTAAAAATGCCTGTGGCTCTGATTCTAATCCATGGAACAGATTGTCAACTTTGTATCGATAATTTCAAGTCACAAAAACTTAGATAGAGAAATAGTAGTAGTTATAAGTAAAAAGAAAAGAATTTGAGTGTATGTACAGGGGGGTTTAGGGCCCTGTACAGGGGGGTTGGAGATCTGTACAGGGGGGTCTGAGGCACAAGATGGAGGATTTTTACACATGGGATGTTATCTTTTGTTCCTCTTCATAACCTCCATCTTCTTGGTGATGCTGGCACTTTTGGATTGGTTTGACACAGATCTGGACATGGTGATGTGAGGGGCACGAATTGGTAATTAATTATAAACATTAAATACGTAGTT
>VXBU01017977.1:17646-58905 GCA_013400315.1 Bombycilla garrulus | reverse complement strand
CATTGTGGGCTCTCCTGGGGCTGAGGAGATCCCCACACTATATATAATGCATCTTCCTTTTTTTTCAGAGTATTTTCTGGGCACCTGTGGTGATGTTACTTTTTGTCATCAGTCATGTAACAAACTGGTTTGTGCTTTCAATTTCATGCCCATTAAAAATGGCTTAAAATGGGCTGCCCCCTTTTGGGGATAATCAGATTTTGGTTCAGCGATTTCAAAAAGCAATCTCATGGAGAAATACCAATAAACCAGAGAATCCTGAGCAGAGTAAGCCACTGCAGTGCAGAACATAATTCATAGAAAGCATTTGACAATAGCATTTTTGATGATTCATTCTCCTGACTCAGATGGAAGAAAGAACCAGGCATGGGAGCAGTGTGCATTTGCAATAAAAGAATGAGAGACTGCAGGGCACACTTGTTGTGATGACCCTGGAAATGATAGTAGGTTATTCTGGTGTCCATTCTGGGCCAGGCTGAGATGGGTCAGGGAGAGAGAGAGAAAGAGAGAGAGAGACAGAGAGACAGAGAGACAGAGAGACAGCACAGTCAGTAAATTTATGAATGCAATATAAATTATTGAAGGATGTGGGGAAAATGTCTAGCCAAGTATAGCTGATGACTTTTCTTATAAGTTTGTCTGGTAAAGATAATTTCACATGCTGTAGGGCATGCAGCATTGTGTGACATCCTAATTTTTTCATAAATTGTTCTGTGAGATGGGGGCAGCTCTGCACAAGATTGTTTTCATAGTGTTGTGTCTTGTATTTGCATTACCCTGTGACTAACTAGCAATGAGGTCTGCCTGAATCTTTACGCACTGCTGAGCTGCAATAAAATCTCTCCGCCCCTTGAGCACTCTAGTATCTGGCATTGTGGTTGTTTTAATGGGATTATTTTTTCTCGTGCAGGGACTCCAGTTTGGGCTTCCCTTGTCTGGCCGCATCTGTCATGAATCTTTTTGGATTTGAGTGGGTTGGTGATGCCTCCCCTTTGTCATATTTAGCTGAGAACAGCCTGCACATTTAAATGCATGGGTACTAAAGTGCCAGTGTGCGGAAAATCTTGTTTTTCAAGGAATTCAGCTTAAAATTGAGAACACAGAATTAGTGTAGCTCTTGGTAACTGGATTAAAACTAACTACCTTCAAAAGAATTGCTATGCAATGCAGTCTTCCCAAGAAGTCCCTTCGTTTGGATTTTTTTCATTTGAATTGGGCTGAGCGGGAAAACGTGCACTGTGCCTGGGTTTGCAAATCTCACATCATGTGTAGTCCAGTCAGATGTGCCTGACAGTGACAGACCCCTGTACACCACAAGTACATCTCTAATGACATACTGAGTTGAAGGCTCTAAGTACCTCAGAAAGAGCAGGATGCCTTTTCAGTTCAGTCTAAAGCCTTTCGGCTGTTTGCTGCTTGCTGCTGAGAAGACCTTTAGAAAGAGGATAACAGATATGGGATGCACAAGTGTCTCAAGGCTTGGGCACAACTCAAGAGGGGCTGCGTGAGACATTTTCCACTGAGCCCCAGCTTTGCCCACTCTTGGTCCTGCTGTGGGTGTGGCTCCAGGTGCTTCCTGTGTGTGCCTCGGCTGCAGGCTGGGACCACCTGTACCTTGACTGTGCTGTGGGTGCACACCAGCCCTGGCCAAGCGACCTGGTGACACGATGGCAGGTGTCAGCCCTGCCACTGGAAGGAGGTGGGGGTTTTCTTGGCCTGGTACAACCAACAGCAGTGCTGTGGACAGACTCTTCAGGTGGAGTGCAAGGTACTGAGGCTTTTTTTCTGGCTGATGCCTCTTTGCACTGGCCTTCAGAGGATGGTTCAGGTTTATTTTTGTCCAGTGAAGCATAGATAGGTCCTTTAAACCCCAGGGAGAGTGAAGGAAGATGGGCTGATATGAGTTCCTTCCCATTTTCAAATTTATTGTTTACACTGCTGCCTCCATTTATGCATACTAACTTCACAAATTCCTGGCAGTCTGTAAGCTTTACATTGTCTTTCTTTCAAACTTGGCTTAATCTGTCTGGGGAGTCTTCCGCAAGACTATATGAGTCACAAAAAGTAGCAATATGCTAAGTTAAATACAGTAAATGATTTATCTCCTCTCCCTCTGGTTTGTNCATTGTGGGCTCTCCTGGGGCTGAGGAGATCCCCACACTATATATAATGCATCTTCCTTTTTTTTCAGAGTATTTTCTGGGCACCTGTGGTGATGTTACTTTTTGTCATCAGTCATGTAACAAACTGGTTTGTGCTTTCAATTTCATGCCCATTAAAAATGGCTTAAAATGGGCTGCCCCCTTTTGGGGATAATCAGATTTTGGTTCAGCGATTTCAAAAAGCAATCTCATGGAGAAATACCAATAAACCAGAGAATCCTGAGCAGAGTAAGCCACTGCAGTGCAGAACATAATTCATAGAAAGCATTTGACAATAGCATTTTTGATGATTCATTCTCCTGACTCAGATGGAAGAAAGAACCAGGCATGGGAGCAGTGTGCATTTGCAATAAAAGAATGAGAGACTGCAGGGCACACTTGTTGTGATGACCCTGGAAATGATAGTAGGTTATTCTGGTGTCCATTCTGGGCCAGGCTGAGATGGGTCAGGGAGAGAGAGAGAAAGAGAGAGAGAGAGAGAGAGACAGAGAGACAGAGAGACAGCACAGTCAGTAAATTTATGAATGCAATATAAATTATTGAAGGATGTGGGGAAAATGTCTAGCCAAGTATAGCTGATGACTTTTCTTATAAGTTTGTCTGGTAAAGATAATTTCACATGCTGTAGGGCATGCAGCATTGTGTGACATCCTAATTTTTTCATAAATTGTTCTGTGAGATGGGGGCAGCTCTGCACAAGATTGTTTTCATAGTGTTGTGTCTTGTATTTGCATTACCCTGTGACTAACTAGCAATGAGGTCTGCCTGAATCTTTACGCACTGCTGAGCTGCAATAAAATCTCTCCGCCCCTTGAGCACTCTAGTATCTGGCATTGTGGTTGTTTTAATGGGATTATTTTTTCTCGTGCAGGGACTCCAGTTTGGGCTTCCCTTGTCTGGCCGCATCTGTCATGAATCTTTTTGGATTTGAGTGGGTTGGTGATGCCTCCCCTTTGTCATATTTAGCTGAGAACAGCCTGCACATTTAAATGCATGGGTACTAAAGTGCCAGTGTGCGGAAAATCTTGTTTTTCAAGGAATTCAGCTTAAAATTGAGAACACAGAATTAGTGTAGCTCTTGGTAACTGGATTAAAACTAACTACCTTCAAAAGAATTGCTATGCAATGCAGTCTTCCCAAGAAGTCCCTTCGTTTGGATTTTTTTCATTTGAATTGGGCTGAGCGGGAAAACGTGCACTGTGCTTGGGTTTGCAAATCTCACATCATGTGTAGTCCAGTCAGATGTGCCTGACAGTGACAGACCCCTGTACACCACAAGTACATCTCTAGTGACATACTGAGTTGGAGGCTCTAAGTACATCAGAAAGAGCAGGATGCCTTTTCAGTTCAGTCAAAAGCCTTTCGGCTGTTTGCTGCTTGCTGCTGAGAAGACCTTTAGAAAGAGGATAGCAGATATGGGATGCACAAGTGTCTCAAGGCTTGGGCACAACTCAAGAGGGGCTGCGTGAGACATTTTCCACTGAGCCCCAGCTTTGCCCACTCTTGGTCCTGCTGTGGGTGTGGCTCCAGGTGCTTCCTGTGTGTGCCTCGGCTGCAGGCTGGGACCACCTGTACCTTGACTGTGCTGTGGGTGCACACCAGCCCTGGCCAAGCGACCTGGTGACACGATGGCAGGTGTCAGCCCTGCCACTGGAAGGAGGTGTGGGTTTTCTTGGCCCGGTACAACCAACAGCAGTGCTGTGGACAGACTCTTCAGGTGGAGTGCAATGTACTGAGGCTTTTTTTCTGGCTGATGCCTCTTTGCACTGGCCTTCAGAGGATGGTTCAGGTTTATTTTTGTCCAGTGAAGCATAGATAGGTCCTTTAAACCCCAGGGAGAGTGAAGGAAGATGGGCTGATACGAGTCCCTTCCCATTTTCAAATTTATTGTTTACACTGCTGCCTCCATGCATTTATGCATACTAATTTCACAAATTCCTCGCAGTCTGTAAGCTTTACATTGTCTTTCTTTCAAACTTGGCTTAATCTGTCTGGGGAGTCTTCCGCAAGACTATATGAGTCACAAAAAGTAGCAATATGCTAAGTTAAATACAGTAAATGATTTATCTCCTCTCCCTCTGGTTTGTGTTTTGAAATGTACGCTGCGCGGTTTGATAGCTTCCTACCACTGCTGCCAGGCCACCTGTCCTGCACCTCGTCCAAGTCTTTGTCTCCAAAAATACCACTGCAGCTCAGACAAACAGCCTGGCAGCCATGCCAGGGAAGACCTTTGAAATGATGATCTCGTATCGCCACAGTGGGAGAGAAAGATATATTACATGTCTGACCCAACACTTCAGAACTGCAGAGCCACATCCAAAATGCTTGTAGTGGGCTGATCAGCCTCTGGAAACTGGCATTGTATGGCATCACAATAACATAGTGTGACTATGCTATATCACTGTCTGTGATACAGGCTGATTTTTTTTATTTGTTTGTTTGTGTGTTTGTGGTTTGTTTGTTTTTTTTTTTTTNNTTTTTTTTTTTAGTTAGTGACTCACATTATTAGAAATGGCGAACTAGGCCTGTATCCCTTGCCACAAACCCTGGAGTGAGTCCAGAGAAGGGCAACAAATCTGGTGAAGGGGCAGGCATGCAAGTCCTATGAGGAGCTGCAGGGGGAGCTGGGGTTGTTCAGCCTTGAGAAAAGGAGGCTTAGGGCAGACCTTCGTGCCCTCAGAAGGAGGGTGTAGCCAGGTGGGGCTTGGGCTCTTCTAGTAACAAGCGACAGGGTGGGAGAAGGTGGTCTTAAATTGCACCAGGGAGGGTTTAGCTTAGACATTAGGAAAGGCTTTTTTGAAGACAGGCTTTTAAAATACTGTAAAAGGCAGCCCAGGGAGGAGGGTGAGTCACCATCCCTGGAAGTGTTCAAATAGCATGAGGATGTGTCATGTGAGGACATGGTTTAATGGTGAAGATGGTGGTGGTGCTAGATTGACAATTGGAATTTATCCTAAAGGTCTTCCCTAGCCACAAAAATTCTATGATTCTGTGAAACCCAGTGATTTTTCTGTGCATACCCTTTATTTTTGCCTGTTAGGGAAGGTACTGGAAGTGTGTAATGCCACGTGGTAGCTGTGTACAGACACTTGAGTTTTCAAATAAGTTAAATGTGAACAATGAGGTGGGTGTCCTGCTGAGATTTAGGTCTCCCAAAAGTAGTGGGGTTGCCTCTATGCTCGTGTTTGGTTTTTGTAGACTTGACCCACATGTTTCCATACCCAGGCTAGCTGGCAGCAGCAGAGAGAATGGCAGCACCCTCACTGCGTAGGACTCAGTGCAGAGCCTGCGGTGCCCTGCTGCCCCGTGTGAGCTAACATAGCAGCTCCTGGGCCCGTGGACACTCAGCTTGTGCTGGACATCAAAGAGAGAGCAAAAGAATGGAGTTGCAGCCACTTCAGCTTTATTTCCTGTATAGATGGATGTAACTGAACTTTTTCTGTAGAGCCACAGGGTGAGAAAACCCAAGTGGGATGCAGCTCCCGCCAAGCATCCTTGTCCCTGGCAGCAGCATCTTCTGGTGTGCAATGGAGGGACTTCCAGGATGGTTCCTCCTCAAGTCTGAGCTCTGCAGAAGGCGTTACTTTGCACACCTTCATGATGGACTCAATATCCTCTGGGTCAAGGCCAGTACTGCTTGTGAGAGAGATGTGGTGGAGACACTTTGTAAGAGCACAGCATTCAAGAGAATGACGTGAGGGAGGCAATGTACCTCAAGTGTCTGCCTACGTGCAGATAGAATAGGGAAGCACGTCTGTTAAAACAAAAGGTCTGGGTTGCTTGTTTGGTTTTAAGAAACTTTCCATCCTCTCATTGAAAGAAGCCCTTGGGGTGAAAGGAGTGCAGTTGTGAGCTTAATATTGTTGGCATCTGTTTCTACCAAGGTTACATAATTGCTGTTTTCCTGGGAAATGAAATAATGGAAGCGAAAAAACTAAATTCGCCAGAGCATAAGCAGGCACAACTTTGATTTTGGGCACCTGTCTATGCCAGTATTTAATTTGGCACAGGAAATGTAGCATCAAAATGAATATGAACAAGGAGCACAGAAATAATGGCACAACTGGCATTCAGACACTGAGATGTGAGAATAAACACATCCCTCCCCAGCATGGGAAACTTCACAGTGCGTAGTGTGTATGGGGGATGAGGCCAATGACAGAAACAGGCAAGGAGACTCCTGCGCAGCAGGAATGGTGAGGAGGTTGGAAAATACACTTAGAGAATTCCAATGAACCCCATCTTAAATGAATTGGATGGAAAAAAGGGCAAGCTGCAGCCAAAGAAGAGAAGCTGAAAGGCTGTAAGGCCTTTCCTCCGTCTCGCCTTAGTAATTATCTCTTGTTTGCAGAGCTTCCATTAATTGGAATGCATTTCCTAATGAAATTAGGCTGGCAGCCAGTATTCAAGTCTTTTTATTGCTAGGGAAAATTTGTTCTTTGAACAACTCAGCCATTGATTTTTATTTGTGTTTTCATTAATCATGAGACTGTTATGTGCCAAAAATTCCACGGTCCATCATATTGCCTTGGACAGTCTGAGTTATTTGATTTATTCCCTTGCTCCTGTGTCTCAAAAATGGAGTTCTACAGCAGTGCCCCATTTGTAGTTACATTGTTATATGGTTTCCTCACATCCTCCTTTTTCTTTTTAAACACTTTGCTTCCTTCCTACCTGTCTGTTGGGACAGCAAAGACATTAAGCATCCTAAATTTAAAAAAAAGGAAAGGGCGTAAAAATTGGCTTCAGTAACTTTTGTATTGTGCTTTTCTGAATCTAGAAGAATTCTCAAACTTTCCTTATTTATGGGTAGCACAGGAACTACATCAGTTCAGAAGACAACATCTTGACGAGAGATCTTTGACAAAGGGAAACCTGCAACAATTTTGCTGGAAGGGGCAAAAACCCTGTTCAGATCTCAAATAGTCTTTGAACTCTGCTTCTCTCTTTGAAGAAAGGTGGGACTGACAACAGGAATTACAGCACTATTTGGATGCAGTACCTTCAGTCCTGCAGCCAGGTCAGGCCTAGCTATTGCTGCTGTGTGTGAACAGCCTTGTCAATCTCACTGGGTAGGATGTGGTTTGATATATGGACAGTATCTGCATAGTACCTTATTTGTCAGGCTGAATTACTTCCAATAATTAATCTTTCTGCTACATCCTCACAACACGATAAATATCTGTACTGATCATCCTCCACAGCAAATATGAATCGTATAAAATGCATGCAGCCATTTTACAACAGACTTTAAGTAATTGATCTGCTGATCTCCTTTCTCATTCACCACGTGGGAAGAGCAGTGAGCAATGCTGAAGGTTAGATGGAGAGAAAGTGATTTGAGTTACCTCCAGCTCAGAATGATAAAAACATGAGACTGGCTTTGAAATTAGTTTTTGAAAAGCAATCTGCTTAAGGTTCATCTTAGTTTCTTTGAGGTCAGAGACTTAAATGAATACACCCAATCTAACTTTACAGATTTGTCTCAAGACATGCTAGCATAAATGGTTGTGAATTAAATCTTAATCACCCATCATCAATAGCAACTGGAAGTAGGGACAAAATTGGTAGTAAATGACCTATGACTGAAAAAAGGAGAGAAAAAACCCGGTAGGACTCTGCACTTTTAAGCACTTTTTAGAACTGCAGTTTCTTCAGCAGTGACATTTTTTCTTTAACTTACTACAGCTTCAAACTGTGTGTGTATTAGACTGTATGTATGCAAAAAAAAAAAAACAAACAAAACCCTCTCATGATTGGTATTACTTTAAGAAAAATATTTTTCTTAGGTTTAATTAAATTTTTTCTTCTTGTGATTCAAGTAGTTTTATTTCCCATCCAGAAAGTAAATAGTGCAGTAGTAGTGATCAAGAGACAGGGTGTTACTGTGAGAAGTCACACTGAGAAATTATGCTGAGAACCCCTTAATACCTTGTATATTATGGGTGGTGTGAACAATTTAGTGATGTTGCAGCACATCCTTATGGTGAGGAGGTCAGCCAGAGTCCCTCAGCTGCTGGGTGGGGGCTGTAGGCTCTGTGCTATGGCAAAGTTGTGTGTACAGGGGGGTGTGCTTCAAGAAGGACTAAGGGACTTGTTTAATAGGATGTTGAGTTAGAACAGTTCACAAAGAGAGGCAGCCCTAAGATCAAAAGAAAGATGTTTCTGCAAGTATTGGAACAAACGAAAGAGGCTATAGGATCATGTTTCACTGGAAAATGATAAGGGAAAAGATGGAGTGCTATGGAGGGTGGTCTTGTAAAGGGAGAGAAACAAAGGCACTTATATTTGCGTCAGGTTGCTGTAATTGTTCTCTGAAAACACACTATAGAATTTTTCCCTTTTTAGCTGTATGGATAACTTCTGGTAATCACTTTGAAACAATGTTGTTATCAGGTACCTGGAGTACAGAATCACAACTGCACCAGATATTACAGCATCTTGAGTGGGCTTTCTGGTCATACATTTATAGAAACATGGGTGGCATTTTCCACTAACTCAGGAGCTGATCTCTGCTGTAATGTTCTCTAACAAATCCTAGGACTTCTGTGAAATTTTCAAATAAGTGTGTTAGCCAGCCAGTTCTTTAGGTTATTGATTGGGCTAATAGTCCTCAGCACACTTCCTCTCTATAATGAAGAAGATACTCTACGTATTTCTTTGTTTTACTGATTTCTTTCTGATCTTGGGAAGTTGTAGAAAATCTAGCAGGCTATAGCTCATAGTTGTAGTCTTTTCCTGCAGGTTATAAAGCAAACAAACTGGCCACCTCCATTCCTGAAATTGCAGCAACAAGATCAGAGAGTGACACAAGGTTTTCAAGGATTTCCCTCTCCATCTACAGCTGTTATCTGACTTCTCTCCATTCACAATGAAATGACTACAGAAAACAAGGTGTTACAGATGCAGAAGAAAATAACTGTGGGAAGAACATCTAGTTCCTAGTGATGCTAGAAATATATTGCCACTGGGGAATGTGCTGGTTTGTGGTACTGAAATGATCAACTCTCTCTTTAGGCTCTGAAATTCCATGACTACTGATGTGTTTATAAGAGCAGTTTCTGCTCTCTCTTCTGAAAGCACTGTACCTACCTTAAATATGTTTTGCATAAATATGGGAGAGAAATACAGATGCACACACCATGCAGGTGTCTGAAACTGCATTGTGAGATTCAACTAGCATATGAACACAGTACCAGAATGAGATCATTGTGACTGCTGGAATATTTACTTTTCCCAGCAAAACATTTATTTGCTTTTCAAAATTCTTAATAAATGGAGAAAGGATGTAGATTTGTGCTTTGCCAGCCTGTCTTTCCCATGAGGTGTTTATCTTTTATAAATAAAACAACAAAATAAACCAAAAGACATTGTTTTGACACAGTGCCTGATTGTAAGAACATGAAGTTGCAGCTAAGAGGATTCAAGACCAGGCTGTCCTGGGGAGGAGCAGCTGCCACTTTCTGTTGCAGAGCAGAGTACAAAAATGCCCCAAGGCATTATAGGGAATGGCGGGGGTCCTGTGGGATCATCTGCAGCAAAGGATCAGGCGCACAGGGCTTGGCATCAAACTCAACTTTCCTTTCTGGGGACTCTGCTGATGCTGTTATGGCAAGTGCCTCATTTCCTGGTTCTCCCAGCCTGAGAGAGATGCAGTTAATTTTTAAATAGTTGATAGTTCCCGCACCTCTATCTTCTTATATGTTGTAAAGCGACTGTCTCTACTTGCAGTTCTTTCCCACTGGGAGTGGTTGAGTGGGGGGTGATGGCAGTGTGTTAGTCTGTATTTTGGTAAAGAACATTTGTACAGACTCATCAGGGGAGCAGCAGCCTCATCTGTGCTGAGGGAGAAAGTGTGACAGCAGTGCAGGAAGAGTTCTGGGTTGAGCCTTGATGAATGGAAAATGGAGACTTGAGAGCTGCCCCAGGACACCTACAAAGCATTATCTGTTACCAGGCTGGGCTGTTGGTATTGATTGGTGTCACGGGCAGTGATTGCAAGGTATCTGTAATTCATGTGATCTCTCTAGGCTGGCCAAAAAGTGTACATTGCACCACGAGCATGTATTTTCTTCACTTCTTAACATAATGTCCAGCACAGCTATGTCTGGTGTCAAACATCTTGGGGATTTTCTAGGAAACAGGAGAAATATTTGAGAAATAAATTTGTCAATAGATAAGCCTGGTCACACCTATCTTATAAAACTAAAATATTTCATACTACAGGAAGTCTTTTCAAGTCCTTTCAGGCTAATGATGCTCTAATGGTGTTTTCACTGGAGACAAGACATGATATGGAAATTTTCTTCCCAGAAGAAGTGATTGGCTCCAGACTTCTCCAAGTGGTGCTCATTGGAGAAAACAGCAGCTCTTTAGGTATTACTGAGGGCTGTAAGGTCACTGATGAGCTGTTTCATGCTGCAGCTCTGTGATGCCTGTGCATGTTACTCGTGCTGCTCCCATGCTGCACTGTGTTGTCCCACACACATATACATGTGGCTGAATATCCACTGTGGCTCACCGACAGAGAAGCTTTTTGAAACTTTACTGATCATCAAGCAGCAAAGGTTTTGAATGAAGTTAAAGATGAGGTGAGGGCTGAATTTCATTTTGCACTGGAAAGCCCCCTTCCATTGCTGGAACCTTTGCATGCATGGGTTTCAGGCTATCCAGACAGCATCCCCTTTTCATTTGTTTTGCTCCAACGTTTTAAGTTGTAATAATTTCAGAAGATTAAAACCATATGTTTTAATGATTGCTTAGGGAGTGTTTTGCAGGCCTCTAGAGAGTGTATGTATGGACTCGTAGATCTGGGGTAGACTCAAGAAGAATGCTGAGCAGCACAGAAATGTGGGAAGCCACAAATATGTTCAGACACACTTTAATGGTTTGTGTGAGTGTCCCCTGTGGGACAGGAGCCGAGGGTTTTCCAGGCTTACGCAAACATTGTTTTGATACAGCACAGAAGGGCTGAGTCTGCTGCCTGTGCTTGTCTGTGTGCACATCTACGAGCTGTGCCAGAGCCAATAGGCACTGTCTTTTAAACCCTGCCATAAATAAAAAAATACTCTTTGATGTTTTTCTGTGGTCCTGCAGCAGGGAATTCCTACTCCTGTGACCTTTATTTCTCTTCTTGGAAGGAATCGGGTTAATGAGTAATGCTCTGTCATGAGGATTACACGCTGATACTACCTTGATAGCTTTCCCTTTTTGTTTTCCTGTGTTAGCATATGGGGGCTACAGCTTTGAGTGGTTGATGTGTTTGTCCACTCATTTACCATTTTGTATACTTTCCCCTCACCACCAATTTTCTGCAGTGTAGGAAGGCTAAGCTGTTTCAGGGCAGAGAAGACATGACAAAAGCAGCAGGCAGCAGGTTATACCTGGATTCTAGATGTTTTCTGCTGGTATTTTTGAAAGTGTTTCCTCTGGACTTCATGGAATGCTGGACACCTCACTGCCAAAGTTTTTCCCAGAGAGGAGTGCTAAACTTCATTTCTCTTTCCAGGTCAGACAACAAGGATTTAGTACCTTTGGACTAGAACAAGACTGAGCAGCATATAATTTTTCCTGTAATTCTTTCATATGCAGGGCATTGAGAGGCAGAGTTAAGTCTCTCAGGGATGTGGTATGAACATGCTATGGTAGGAACTATGCAGTTTTACTGATAATGATCCATGTCAGAAGTCTCCCTATATTTCACCTGGCTCAGATAAGTCATGGGGTAATAAAATTGATTCCTCTTGGCCCTTTTCCCCTGACAGCACACAGCTATGGGCAGTGATTGCTCTGTGTCCCACACCTCTCATCCCAAAAACTTTTTAATTTCATGGACTGGATTATATCTGAGCCTCTTCCCTTTTCTTTCAGTGATCCTCCATGAAGTTCAAAGTCCTGCCTGATTTCTTGTGGCAGGAAGGAAAGCACTGCTGTCCCACAGACCTACTTGCTCATGGCTTTGACATGCTGTGTGCAGAGGAACTGGAAGGAGCTTCTCTCACTCCCACTTTATCATCCTTTGTCAGATGGTGGGAAAAGGCTCTATGCTCCTACTTGGGAGAATCATGCAGGCACTTGAGCTGGCTCCACAATCCACATTATAGATCTCACCCTGGCACTGTGTCTGCTGCTGGCAGGAGACCTCCCTGTTCGGTGGTGTGAACTGGAAATAACGTAAATCCATCTGCAGCAATGCATGGCTAAGCACAATAGCACCTCTCTCTGTAAGGAAACTGCTTATTTGTGAATTGTGTCAAGAAATTATCAGTTGGAGGGGTGGCCCAGACACCAAAGTATATCTTTATTGGTGTCTGGATAGTCTGAATGATACAGGGGACTGGATGAGGAGGGGACAAGTGGTTTTCTTCTGAGGAGAGGTAAGCACATTTAAGGAGATCTTGGCAATCTCTCTGCTGGTGCTTCTGAGTTCTCTTATAATGCCAGTACACCCACCAACCACACTCTCATCGACTCAAGCTTGTCATTAATTTTTTGTTAGATTAAATGTTCCTGGGATCTTATTTTAGAAAATGCAGAGTGCTCATGGCCATAACTGCAGTCCATGAAGTTTTTGCTGTCAGCGCAATAGCAGAGAGAATGCTAAGTAGTCTCAAAAAATGAGGTGGGTGGTATCTCAATTGGGATATCCATAATCAAGGAAAACTTCTGACCTTACATGTCCTGTGCTGTGGATGTAAGCTATGATAATCCTATTTTGCCTGAAGTATTCCTACTGCTGCAATGTGTTCTATTGGAAGGGATAAGAACACTGTTAGTGCTGCATTCACTCTCAAAGGATGTGGCAAAATGGAAAACTGGTGCACACATGAGATGGCACGCACCAGGTACCAACTTCTGCAGGATCAGGAAAGAAACTAGAAAATGCAGCATATACTTACACAGACATTGAATTTTCACATATGTGCTATTATTCCCTGTTATGACCTTAATATGTCTTTTACCTTTAAACTTTTATAAAACTTATGTGAAAGTATGTCTCAGGAAGAAATTTCATGTGGAGAATAAAGGATGTATTATAATTCAGTTGGGTGCCCCTTCTATGTCGCCGTAGCCTTTGTCCCTGACCTTCCCATTGATTAGGGCAAAGAGGAATCTTGTCTTGGAGTTTGTGGTCCCATCTGCCTTGAACACTTCCCAGTTTGGCCTTAGCATGAAAGACAGGAACAGAAAAGGATAATTTATCTCAAATTGTTGCAAGAAACAAACCTGTAGTTGTTAAACTCATTTTGCCATGGTTTGCCAGGCAGTCTAAAAGTACAAACAGTTGTAAATATAAAGGTATGTTTTCATACAAGCAAGGGCTTTTCCTTGTAATTATTGTAACCTTAATGACAGTTGAGATGTGTTGAAGAGCAAACTATTGAACGAGTTAGTATGGCATGAAAATCACATGGATTTTGCTGGAGTAGGGGAAAAGCAGGGGACTTCTCCCCTCATATATGGAGTAGAGAATCTGCCTGAGCACTACTTATTTTGTGTTGCTTTATTGGTGTATTGTCTGCTTTCTCTTCAGGTGTGTTGAGCTGGTTTAAGCCACTGCTTGAGACTGTGACATTGCCTACAGCAGGGTTTCTTGCTGTCCAAGAACTGAGTAACGTTTCTGTCCCTTCCTGCCCTCACTCATCCCTTTGGTTCACTGGAGGGTGGTGGAGTGTTCCTGGCTGGAGATGGAATGTTGGGGATAGGCATCTCAGGGCTCAGTCACTGTGTCAGTGCAGACAGGGACAGGATGATTTGACTCTCCATAATACTGTCCCTCAGTGTGTTGTGCCAGTTCCTCTGTGAACTGGGCAGAGGACCCCAGCACTCCCTTGCTGCTTGGCTTGGAGAGGATCCCCAGGGACTGGGACAGATCCACATCTCTCTGGTGGGGACCCTTGGCTGGGTCTTGTTGATAGCAGCAACACAATAACCAAACCAGATATGTCCCATCTCTGTGTGTCAGGCCTCCTTCCCCGGAGCAGTTTTGTTTGCTTCCTGGGCCCCATGAGCCAACCAGCTCTCACAGACTTCTGTAAAAGATCACAAATCTTGGCCTTTGTTCAAAACTCCGTCTAACACAATAACTGAATGTCTTTTAAAAGTCTTGAAACTGAGCAGTATGCGTCAGCACTCCTCTTAGGACTTGTTTTGTAACAAACTCCTTTGTTCCTTAAGTGCAAGGTGAGGAAATGAAACTCAAAGTTTGATTTACTTATCAGTACACTAATACCTGCATTTTTTGACTGATGCTACTGGCTACTGCATTTTGCACAGTGGCCAAGATAGAAACAAAATCAGCAGCACACCTGATTTCTGTATATTTTTACTTGGGTTTACAAAAGACTATGAGAAAAAGCCAACCTAACCATGGCAATCAGTCTTGCTTGAAGGTCACATTCACCTTACTGCTAGTGATAATATTGAATCCTGTAAAGTTTGGTCAGATTTTGTCAAAGATTGTACTGATCAGACTTTTCTGTTCTACATATAGGTCTCCACTGTTGGAATTGGAGGAATAGAGAATGTTGTCTTCACTTTAAATGAGGGGGTTATTTTAATAATTTGTCTGTGGGAGAAGTATTTTTTTCTGTGAGTTCAGACTTTTTTACTTTATTGGTAATAAAAATGCAATTTTTTCTTACTGTTGCTGTCTCTGCAATATATTTTTCCAGTGCTTCTGCCATCCTGGTCTGCATACTCTGAGGAAATTGGGACATACTTGTTCAAAAGCATGTGGGACTTGGAAATCTGTTTTCTGTTTTGTTTTGCTTGTGTATTTCCTTCTTTTATAAATATATGCTGAAGGTAGTCTGCAAACTAGATCTCTATTCTAACCAGTTACAAAGCAGAAATTTCTCTTTTCTAGTCCAAGCCCCCTCATCAAGTGTGTATCTGAGATTTTTGGTCAACTCCAGTCCACATATCTTTGAAGAAGGGGCCAAAAACCTGCATTGTGATATTACTATGCCATTTGAAATGTTAAAGCATAATTTTCAAGGTAACCTAAATGTATATAATTTATTATTTCTTATTGTCCCTCTAGCATTGCAGAACAGTCTTTTCTCTATATGCTTAAACCCCAAAATATATATTTTATTAATATTTTCTGTTCTAGTTATACAGGTATCTAATTTGTCTTAGTTCGAGTCGAAATTGTTTGCTTCCTGGGTTGTTTTCTTTTAGCTTTCCTCCCAGGGGTTCATAGCTGCATTTCCTACAGAAGCAGAAGACTGGAAAACCCTCTAATCCAGAAAAGCTGTCTTCTTTTTTCTTGTTGCAGTAGGCTTCAACACAATGAGCTTTTGGGCCACTTTCCAACAACATGAAAGAAGATTTCTACTTTCATATAGTCTCCTATTTATCCTCTGGCTACTTTCCTCCCTCATTTCTCCCCTGAAAAGCTGGGTTAAATTGTGTTTCAATACTTTTGAGTGAATTTCCAAATCACAGAAATATATATTCTTGCTGAAATAATCTATTTTTTAATTTCAAATCCTTTGCTTGGCATTGCCAGATTACCATATGGAACAAGTTCTAATAACCAGCCAAGCTATAAATAAATTCAGCAAGAACATTAAGAGCAAAAAACAAAGAAATCCCGAATCTTCCAAACAGCCTGTCAGGCACCACTTCCATTCCACTTGGGAAAAGAAGAGGAGCTAGGAAGAACAAATGTAACAAATGTCTGCAATTAAAACGACAGCTTTCAAAGTGAAATATGTGAGATGGACTCTAAGAGATGTTTCCCCACCACGTCTCTGAAATGGTATCCTTTGCCTCTGACCTCGGGCTTGTCCCACTGTTCATAGAACCACCCGTACCAGAGTTTCAGCAGCACTTTGAAAATCCAGATACTTACTGGTTGGCCTTGCTAGAGTTTTCTGTGCACTGACCATGACTCCTCATTTTGTATATCACTGGCTGATTGCAGAGGCTCCAGAAAGCCACATCATATCACACTTAAGCAATGCATGCATATGGTGACAAATTTTCCATTGATGTTTGAAGTTCTGGAAATGTGGGGTTCTTATGCTGATACACACAGGCATTTATTTATTTTAAACTACCTCTCTGGAGCCCAAGAGTAAATGATATGATATTACAGTGACTAGTCTGTGCTACCTGTGTATAATATGCAAGGATTCTTTTCAAAGATAGCAGAATTAGAGCTGGAAATGCATCTTTGATTTAGAATCAAAACTTTTCAGACTTCTGCTACATCTTGACCCAATTCTAGCTCCATTGTTTGAAGGTCTGCGTGAGCTGGCTCAATCTGTGCTACAGCAGTAATATGCTGAAAGGTTTTTCTCGTGCTCTTTGAGTGGAAAGCAAGGATTATTCTCTCTTCAGAGAATCTGTATGTGTGAGATTTCATGGCAGCTATCCTAAACCAGCTCTGAATAATCACTGCTATGAAACAGCTAAAAACCTGTTTGTGATTAATAGTGGTAGATGGGTTGCAGGGTCAGAATTACCTGCTCTCTAGTGAGGCTGCTGCCAGTGATTCTGTGGAAATGGTGAAAGCTGCCAAAAAATAATGCATGAATGAACAGTTCAGATGCCCAGCAGTTCACAGCAAAGCATCACTTTCTGTCCAGACAGCAGCAAGTTTAAAATAGCCGGTTCCCTTTTCCGCACATCGTGGCACAATTCCAGAGGTTTTCAGGACTCTGGTGCTTCCAACAGGGTTTTTGTTAGAGTAAGTGTTTGTCATTTTCATAATTTCTGGAAAAAATGTCTGTATTGCTGGAAAGAAATTTAGCTGAAAGCAGGGCCTTGTGCTTTTTTCCCCCCACTAGGCTAATACAAAGCAGCTGCTGCTGCATCTTCCTCTGAGCGGCCTCAGCACAACACCCTTGGAAATAAGAATGACTCATCTTGATGGGGGTCTTCCTGTTGGGATATTGGAAATAAACACAGTTACTGCAGGGGACTTAAAGTACAGTAATTTGGATGATGAAACTTGAGGCATTGCTGGGCGAGGAAAGGCTGCAATCAGAAAGCTGTCAGAGGCGGCAGAAAGGCCCTGGGGAAAAGACGAGCAGAGTAATAAGATATGTCCAGAATTTTTTTGCCGTTAACTTAAAATATTGTGGAAATAGAATATTGGCTCTCAGTTAAATCACGCAGAGACTTGGAAAAGGGCTTTGAGAAGCACACAGGCATCGTGCAGGATTGCTGCAGCAACTCTGCCAAATGCTGCAGCTAAGTGAAGGTCTTGGGCAGCCCTACAGCAGTAAGCACCCTGCAAAGCTCTTTACCTGGTGCGTACAAAAGCCATGGGTGCGCTTGAGAGCCTGGTAAATAACAGGACTGCTCTAGACAGTCAGCCTTAACTTCTTGCCATCATTAAACCATCATCTCTTCCCTTCCTTTGCCTTGTCCCTATTGAGACAGAAGTGAATCCTTATGAACTTTTTAATGGAAATATATTCATATATACCAGGTAGCACATGAGAGGCAGATCTATGCTCATGTCATTGATTTATTGTTTAAGGATTTGTTCAGTCAGTTTAAACCTGTTACTGAGTATTCAGGACTATACATATACATTTTTTGTTTTGTTTGGTTTAAGGTTTTTTTTTGTTTAGTTGGTGTTTTTTGTTGGTTTTTTTTTTTTCCTTACACAGAAAAGATATTGGTAGTTTGGGGTAGCTGTGACTTTACAAATAAATATTTTTGAGGAGCAGAGGAGACTATTACATGAGCTCTCCTCTGCTCATCTTGATGCCTTGTCCTACTGGGTTGTCTTTCTTTCAATTTTTGCAGTAACTCCAGTTCTGTTCTCCAGTTGCCTCCCTGCCCCTCTTTGTGGACTCCAAGCTGAAGAATCATGCCCGGTGGGAGACAGAGCGTGTGTGACAGCACTCAGGGCTGTACACTATTGGGCATCACCAGAACAAGCTCTCAAACTTGATCTTGAGGGGAAAATCTTTGCAGAAGATACAAATATTCAACAGTTTGATGTTTTTCTAGAATAGAAACACAAAATTTTCCCAAGGTGGAAACATAAAATCTTTTTTTTTTTTTTTTGTTTTTGGCTTCTATATGCTGATCCATAAAAAGAATTCACACCCTGGGAAAAGGTTTTCTGTGTACATTGTAAAAGCACACACCTAAATCATGGCACTAGACCTGTTTAATGAATAAAATAGGTGGAATATTGTTGTGTGAAATCAAATCAGACTTTAAAAAAAGTTTCCCAGCAGGATGCTTCTGTTCAGGCTGTTGTTCTGTCTCATTGTCAGGCAGTGCCACAAAAATCAAGCTGAATTTCCAGTGTGCTGTACACCAGGAATCAAGTGCTGCTTGTGCTGTTAATGTACGCACAACATAATGAGTATTACTACTGTAATTAGTAATTTTCATTGTAATTAATGTAGCTACAGTGTGAGTCTGTTGAAAAAAAAAGAGTTAAATAATGGAAAGGGATGACACAAACCTTGTACCACAACAAAGCCCAGTGCAATGTAATTTGTCCTATCTACAACAGAAATAATCAAGTCAGCCAACAAGGGAAGTTACTGGTGAAAAAGTTAAGTACTGCTCTTTGCTTGTATACCAATCACAGAATGACGGAGGAAACTCAGATATCACTCATAAAAGCTTTGACAACTTGGCAAGTAAAAGATATAAGTGGTGCTTCGTGGTCAAACAATAGTTTCTTTAGATAAGACTTTATGTAATTTTAAACTCATGTAAATACATGAGGATACATGTTTCATTCAAATAACTGTTAGGTTTCTGTCTAAAAATGGAGTTCTTGATCTTTAATCTGATCTTGTGTCATGTTGTTACTAAATAAAAATGGACTCTACCACACAAATTTGATGCCTATAATGTGGCACTGTTTATATAATTTTATTTCTTAAATACTTGGTAGTTTGTTCTATTTGAAATCTACCTTGCCATAAATTATCTTTTGGGCATTCAGCATTATCTTGCAGTGTGGAATTCAAATTTACATTAATCATAAATTCTGAGGAGAATACCTTTGTGACAACGCAGTTTCAAATGTCTGTGTTGATTGTTGGTCTGAATTCTTTTCATGGAGAAATCTTTGAGAGTTTGTCTAACACAAGTTTGCTTTCTCTCTGACATAATTAATTTTATGGTATGTTGTAAATGGTGCATTTCATTTAGTGTACTCAGAATTACTACACTTTTAAGCTTTTGCATGCTAACCTTTTTCATGGCTGAAACTTAAAAAAGCTGCTGAGGAG
This sequence comes from Bombycilla garrulus, assembly GCA_013400315.1. Lineage (NCBI taxonomy): Eukaryota > Metazoa > Chordata > Aves > Passeriformes > Bombycillidae > Bombycilla > Bombycilla garrulus. The sequence continues at coordinate 39,518 of VXBU01017977.1, read as the reverse complement.
GACCAAAAGAACACCTAAAACTTCAAGTTTAAATATACCCCAAAGTAACTGAAAATTTGACTTATAATGTTCCATCCCAGTTCAAAGGCAAAACTTTAATTTAACTTGCTTTAGAGAAATATTGAGAATTTCTTGTATTTTCAGTCACCATTTAAAATGGGAACATCTATGGTTGTCTTCTTCAAACAAGGAAATAGAGAAATAATGCTGTAGTACAGAAAAAAGTATTACTTCTTTCAAATATACATGCATGATCAGCCAGTAAGAGAAAACTTTGCACATGGAAGATGAATGTATCAGAATAACCAGAGAGAGAACAACAGCAGCGTTATATTTGTGAGTCTCTTCCAACTCACTCACCTAGCACAAGTTTTAAGGTCAGTAGCACATTGGGTAATTGATACTGGCAAATGAATGGCATTTCTGTGGCTGCATCTTCCTGATTCTCTAAAACTATTGCATCTTGGGAGGACAGCACAGAAGAGGGGTTAAAATAACCATTTTTAATATAAAATACTAATTTTTTTGCTGTCTAAAGGGAGAAAAAAAAAGAGGATTTTTTTCAGCTAAAAATATTTTATTCTATTTTTACTGAAGCAATGTGTAGCAGAGGACCTAATTTAAAATCTCTTGAACATCTCCAGCACCAGGGGCTCAACCTGCCCATCACTTTGTTCTCACAATATAAATCAAATAAATTAAGAAGGTGCAGGGACCCCTTGTAATCTCAAGTTGTAAGCGTGATTTACACACTATTCTCATTTTTGATCAGTATGAGACTGGACAGTTGTAAGCAGAAAGAAATAGTTTGTTATCTGGATTTGTGTGTTTTAAGTTGTTGGTTTTTTTTTTCCCAAATCCTAATGAAAATATGTACTCTAATTATTAATGTCTACAGAGAAATGAAGGTCAGCTGCAGTAATAATTATGGACTTCAAGCAGTATCTAGTATGTAGTTCCTAAGCAACACATTGCACATAACTATTGTTGCTTGCCAAAATCAAATGAGAAACAGAAAAGTCTCCAAAATAACCAAGCTGCAATTGGTGCAGTACCCTGATACACATTAGTGTCACAATGCAAACACTGAAGTGTTGACTCATCTTTTTCCAGACTTACCTGACATTGTACAGAAAAAAGAGAAGAAGCTAACATGTTGAAATGACAAAAGGCTGTTTAAACAAGGCAGAAAATTATATGGAAAAGTGGAACTTTCCACTGGAGATTCTTTAAATAAAATTAATTTGAAATTCTTAATACATGTAGGTTTGAAGTGAAGCAGTACTAATAGTATCATACAGTACTTGGAAAGATGCATTTTGAATGAACAAGTTTGACAAAACTCTTTTCAATTTTCCCTCAAACACTCCATGTTTTCATACCAAGCCTGATGGAAAGGGGAAGAAGAAAAAGGCAAAACCAGGACTTCTGAAATTTTCTGATGTGTTTTTTCAAGAGTCTATCCTCTCTCTTTGGAGGGGGTGGGATTCAATTTGGCAAACTTTACTACAGCCTGGAGGTGCCTACCTCTGAGCTATTCTAGGTTCCCTGTGTGATCTGTGGAGAAAAGTCAGCTCTTTGAAGGGGTGACTCATGTAATCTATTTCAAACACCTACTCTCAGAGAAGATGTCCATATAGGAGCCAAGGGTGTCTGGCTCAGATGTGTATGTCTACACTTGGCCAGATGAATCTTACCCAGTATGCCTATGCTGTAGACTGCCAAGAAACAAGATAAATTTAGCTGTATAGAGCTGCGTGCTGTCACAGTGAAGTTTTTAAAAGCTAGCACAGGTATTTCTGACACCCCTGTTGCCTAGAATCAAGAGACAAAAACTTTCCAAACAATATTAAGAAGGGCAAGATGAAAAGCAGTTCTTTAATGGAAGCTTTAAGGTGCACAGTTATGGCTGTGTGCACATGTCATACAGTATTTTTGCAATTTTAGAAAAGTTAATTAATTACTATATCTAGAAGGTACATCTGAGAAGAGATCAGCTGCCCCAGGAAGGCGCCTTATTTCTGCCCCTTGGAGCTGATCCAGGGGGTTCTTTGCCCTATATCTTTTTAAGTCTCTCAAATTCTGGTGAAAAACAAGATGTCCTTGTCAGAAATTCTCTTCTTGAGAATAAGACTAAACAGAATTTCAAGACTGTGTCAGAAAGGGTTAGCTTACTATTCTAAAGTGTGGGAAAAGGCAGGACAAAGTACTAGAAACGATACAACTATATATTAAAAATCTAAAAATATAGAAATATATTAAAAATCTAAAGTCTTTAGGCATCACCACAAACATAGTCTTCTATTTGACAGCCTTCCTCAGGTGTTTCAGGCTTTAGTTTTCCATGGCTGCTACTTCTGACTGGTGGTACAAAGCTGTTGTGCTGTCAGGGAACTCTGGAACCACCCCGTGTACAGAGTGGCACTAAGGAAACCTGGGATGCCTGAATATATCTGCTGAAGAGATATCCTGTAGGAGTTAATGTATGGTGTCACTTCTGTCCTGGTGAAACTGCTGCTGGGGTCTGAGTCCAGCTGTGGTGCTGATGTTTTAAATGCCTCTGAAATCCTTTCTGTCAGAAGTTTGGACATGCTGCCTGTGAGAAGTGAAGAAGCACAATCTTTTCATTTTGACAAAGAGAAGGTTGGCACACTATTTTATCGTGGTTTAAGAGTTGCTACACGGTGACATTTTTTGGTACAGGATGACAATTTAATCTAGTGAATGAAAGCATGATGCTACTCAATCTCTAAAACCAGATTATTTCAGGTGACAAAAAAAGAGGACTTTTTACAGCAAGGCTAAATAACTGCTGGAATAACTTTATCTAGGAGTTTTATAGATTATTCTTTTCCTTGAAAAATCCTTTTAAATCTAGATATGATACAGCACAATGAACTCTTACTGCTTTAATGAAGGAATTAAACAGTGAAATGTTGTGGTCTGTGAAGTGAGACTCTAAAGATATCCCTTCTGGCCTAAAAAGCTGTTTAATGGGCCCAATGCAGCATTGGATCTCAACCTCTCACAGTCCTCTGAAATCTGCATTTCAAAAAGGGCCATGCAGCCTTTCCTATTGCCAATACAATTACTGTCAATCACTTGGTCCTATCTCCCTCGCATTATGTTCCTTTAATAAGGTTTTTGATCTGAAAATGTGCTCAGTGCACTCACTTTCTGTGAGCAGGACTCGTTATATAGAAAGGTAGATAAGGGAGCTGGAGAAGCAGAACCTGCTGGATCTGAAGGTCATGACTGCAAGGTATGGCACAGGGCTTAACTCTGAGGTATTCTGCTTTTGCTACCAATTCTCTGCTGGCTTTATTTGTTTATTTTTTTGAACCATTATGGACTAGAAAACCTTTAGTAAGCTAAATATAAACATATTTAATTTTGACTGAAGAAAATTAATACTTCTCTTTAACTCCAGTCAACAAATACAGATCCTTGTGTTAGCAATCTGGTTTGTCTTTGCTTCTCAGACTGGGAGGAATTTGAATTTGTGTTTTGCACCACTCTCTGGAGCATGTTCTGTTGATAGCTAAAATTATAGGATATGAGTCTTTGCCAAAGCTATGATATTAAATGTCCATCTCTCCCTGGCACTTCCCCCACCTCTGTATCTTCAGAGCTAATGCTTATGTGAATTTTCCTCTTTCGTTCCCCTTCTTGCTCAGACTTTATCAAGGTTGAATAACATCTTTGCCACACTGAATTTTTCATCCCATCAGTTAAATATGTTTCTCCTTTGAGTAATTTTGGTTTAGGCAGCAGTGTTTCTGTTAAAAAGCACAAAATTACAATTCTGTAACATCTGCTTTGTTTCACAGGTGTTTCCATATATAAATGCATTTAAAGTAAGATTTTATAGAAGGAAAAAAACCTTTAGTAGTTAAGATTTAAGTTTTTTCACGTGTCCCAGCGACTTCTCTTTGACAGAATGGCAATATCAGTCATCCAACACTGATCTGCACAATTTAATGGCTTTAAAAAACACCTCGTCTAGAAATCAGACCTTTTATATAATGACTTTCAGATGACACTGCATCAGGAAGGGCTGTTTCTGCACAGAAGTGAAGGGAGCACCCTTCATCTTTCCTTCCTGACCCACTTTCTTGGTGTATTCCTGGTTGTCTTGGTCAAGTCCAGTCCATCACACCTTCTGGCTGCTGGAGGGCAAGCCAGGGCTCCAGTCCACTTCCTCATTGCTTCTACTCCAGAGCAAGGAGGTGGAGGAATTCCTAACTACAGTACTCTTCTTACGTTCTGGTCCTAGGGGTCCTCTTTTTCCTTGCCAAAATGCCTTTTGATCTCCCTCTCCCAGCCAAAACATTTGTGAAATGTGATGACCCCTCACTATGTTCTTACTCCTTGCTGTCAGCTTTGAAACAGACAGCGGTGCTGGTAAATTAAATCTGCCATGATGTTGCAGGCGTATGAATAATGCTAGAACTTAGGCTGTGGAGTGTTTTTTTAGTAAAGAAAGGCTTGCATTTCTACACTTCATGAGTGTAATATTGACAAATCATATAAAATAACATTGTACTGAGAATAAAATTAGGAGATGTCATAATGTTCCTTTTATAATAATGTATAGGAATTGCATAGAAGAGATGAATGAAGTAAGAGAACAGAGTTAAGGTGTCCACTGTGGTAAGAAAGCAGTGAAACTTCCCAGAGTCTGCAAACTCTTGAATTAAATATATACTGTATATTTTACACTGTACCAAAAGGAAGTGTAATGGCTACACATTAGCTTTGGAGAGTGATGCAAATTGCACCATTAATGCCGTCTTTGCATTTAGAGTTGTAACTGCTTCTTGTTCTATCAAAACAACCACATTTTTACTCCTGTTTGCTTTATCAAACCAGCTTGAATTTAGGAGAGGAATTTAGCTTGTCTGTTTAGCTTGCATATTATTAGCGAACATTGCTAGTAACAGGAGAGTCATCTACACTAAGCTTCATGTCTGAGCCTAAGTCTATAACCCTCCACTTGAAGGCAATGAAGTGAACAGACAACTCCAGAAGGTGATGCCTCTTATGATAAGTCAGCTCAGATAAGGAAAATTGATTGATCTTTTCAAGTGCTTTTTTCAATTATCATGTAGGAAAAAAAGAGAATAGCCCAGGCTTAAGTCTTTCTTTGTTTCTGTCTTTGTTAGGCACCTCAAGTAAAGAAGATAACCCCATATTTTGTCACAAATCAGTGGAACAGCTTTTGGGTCATGTTAATTTATATCAGAGAAGGTTAACTTGTATCATTGCAACTATTTGTGGTAATATGATTGTTTTGCAAAAGAAGTTCAAGGAAGGGAAAGAAAAGGAGAAAAACATTGAAGGGGCCTAGTGTAGTGTTTCCTGATTTGTTTGGATATCCCTCAGAGGAGCAGTAGCAGCCCTTTACATACAGAAGAGGGTTCAGCGTTCAGCAGGGACTACAGTGAGAGACTGAGGGAATCAGTGAAGAACTCGGAGGGCAGGTCTAGTACAGAGCAGCGTAGAGCTATTTAAAGAACAGGGATAGATATGACAGGACAAAGTCTTCCTGGTGGAGTAAAAAAATATGGCAGGGGATAAATGGCTGCACTGAAGCTTCCAGGTCTCAGATTAGATGTGAGGAGCAGCCTTATCTCTGGGTGGGGGGTGCCCTCTTTGACTGTCGGAGTATTCAAGACTGAGCAAGACGAAGCCATGGCAGAGCTGAGCTGGTGCGGGCAGCTTTGGGCAGGAGGCTGCTTTGGGTGACCACTGGAGGTGTCCTCGTGACTTTCTTCTCTTTACTCTAAGGAAAGCAATCTCTTCCTGTGGAGTTCAATCCTCAAAATCTGGAGCCTGACCCCGGTGTCCTGTTCCCAGCCCTGCTGTGCTTCTCACCCCGTGAACACCTGAGACATCTGTGCAATATGTGGCTGAGCTCCTGCTGTTCCCAGCTCAAGAACCATTTGAAAAATGCTCCTAATAGCACTGTGTGGTTCCACTTAGGACACTGCCCTGTGACCCCTATGTTCAAGTAGTCCCTGCTGTGATCAATACCAATGAAGCATCTGGAATTAGATTTTCCATATGTAATGTGTGTGTGCTTTAAAGACTATCCTGTCGTTTTTTTCTGGGGAAAAAAAACAGAAACAAAAAAATCTTGTTAGGGTCTCAGTTTTCCCTAACTGAGAAGCTGGTTTATAGGATAGGGACAACTTATGTTTTCTTATTCCTAAATACAAACTGTGATTGCATAATTTGAGTTTCCTGTTGGAATTCTGAAACTGGGCAGTAACCCAATTACAAAATAAGTTGTGTTGCAAGTTTGATCACTTTGAAACAGTAACCACTTACAAATGTGGAGAATCATAGAGAAAAATTAGGGAAAACGCAGATACATGGAACTGGAAAGTGCTCTTTTAGCACTGATTTTCAGCATGAAAAGGCATCTTAAAATCTTCTATGGCTTGCATTGTCATCTTGATATTTTCTTCTGTGTCGTTATTCTCCACCTATTTTAGATGATATAAACAAATGCACTCCTTTTGAATGTTATCACTTAATTCCCTCTTCACCTTGAGTTCACTGCAGGAAATTATATTTTTTTTCCTATTGAAGAAAATGCAAAATGATCACAGTGTTTTGATAGCACAATCAATTTATTTATTTAGTTAGTTATATTAGTGGTATAGTTTCTTGATTTCTAGGCTAAGCATAGTACAATGTATATCTTTAAATACCAGTTTGACATATTGAAGAACTTTACTGAAAGAACTCTTGAATCTTTTTCTTCAATGGTCCATCAGCTTTGTAGACTGTTCTGGCTCTTTGCCTTCAGAGAAGTTATTTTATATTTGGTCGACTTGAAACTGCATTTTGATTTTATTGATCTAGCCAGTGACTATACAACTTACAGACCCCTATCACTGTGCTGTGATACTGAACATTATGCTTTGTTTCCAGCAAATAAAGCCAGTAAAAATTTATGTACCTTTAAGGCAAATAGGAATCTTGCATTGTCTGTGTGCACTTAAAACACAAGAATAGTGAAAGTTTTTCCCATTCAATTCCTTTTCCTGAGCTTTGTTAATGCAGTCTCATGTAATCTGTCTCTGTCACACATAAGTTATATTTCCCTTTGTAATGATCCCCCTTGCATGGGGAGATTCAGAAAGAGGCAAAAGAAAGAAGAGGTGGGATGTTTTTACCTTTTGAAATGCCCAGAAGAATGTATTGGAGGATGATAAAGCAGAGCCCTGCCTGTATGAGATCAGGCTGATAGGCTGGAGAACAGGGCTGTTATTTAGAAGCATTCTGGCACTCTGGCCAAAATGACCACCAGCTGAGGCAGGATAACCCCAAATACCCCAAATACCAGTATAGGCTGGGGCAGTGTTTTGGGAGAGGAGTGTGGGTCCTATTGGACAGCACAGTAGTGTCCCTGGTGGCCATGGGGGCCACCACAAACTGGCAGCTGGTAAACGAGGCTTATGAGGCTTCTGGAGTCCTGTGCCTGTGGGTACTCAAAGTCAGCTGGAGACGTGTTCCAGGTGGCTGTGTACACTCTGTGCAATAGCTGCTGTGTGTGCAGAGTGGCACCTGCTGGAGCGTGCCCCTAAGCCACAGGAATCCTCATGGTCATTGCTGGAGAGTCCCAGAGCCAGCAGGACAGCAAGGCAGCAACGCTGAGTAGAGAGGGTAAGTTCTAGATGTTCTGGTGTCTAAGAGATTTTTATGAACAGCCTGACTCCTACAGCTCACAGATGCAAGGGGTGATGCATTTGGGAGACTTCTTTTAAAAGGGAAGGGAATATTGCTAACAGGCTGTTGAAATCTGGATTTCAGATCAGGCTGATTTCCCCCAGAGGTCTTGATTTTTCTCCATAAACTACAGATGGTGTGTAGGAAAACAGTTTCTAAATGGGGTGCCACATCTATGTTTAAAAAGCTCGGCAAGATGAATCTGGGTCAGTTCTGGGCTGAGTTTTGTCAGTAATATTGCAATCAAGATTAAAGCTCCAGAGAGTTTACATTCACTTTTCACTCTGTTCTCAATTGCACCCTTTTGGCACAGTCTGACTCACCACTAAACTTTTAAATGTCAGTCCCCAACTTGTTAAATCACATCTCTAACTCTTAAGTGGGGAAACTAATTTATTTTAAATAATTAAGCTTCAGATTTAGTCTTTTCCTCCTCCAGAAACTAGAATGCAGCAGACCGAGAAAGACTAGGTTTGTAACAGTTGATTGTGGCAAGTGCACAGTCTATCTGTGCTGAAAAGGACATCAGCAGCAGTAGTAAAGGTTATTAATCAAACATGCAAGATGAGGCCCTATTTGCATATGAAAATTGGCTAAAGATGTGAGCACAGCTACCTCAGCTATCAGCTGCACCAGAGGTTTGAGATCGCTGCTTCAGGGGCTGTGTCCTCAACTCTCTGGCACACTCTGATGGAGCTGAAGTGAGGTCCTGTCTTGCTTGGCACTTGCTGCTGCTTTTTACTTTGTTCTGGGGTCATCTGTCCTGTCTGCCCCGACACAAACTGTCACCTTGTGCCAACACCACAGGAGTGGTAGAAGGTTGTCTTCCTGAGAGGCTCAAGCCCACCAACACAGGGCTCCTGCTTTGCCAACAGATTGGGGAGATTTGGTGCCTCTTCTAAGTGTGTTTGGTCTGGGGCTGTGCTGCCAGCTGTCCTGGACACTGTCTCGGAGATGTTTGGCCCAACAGATCTGACATCTCCTCATGGCTTTTGAGGAGCAATGTTTGTGGTGCACTAGCAGCTATGTAATCACTACCGCAAGCTGGAGTTTGGCAGCAGGCAGAGCTAAACAAAGTCAGACCAGCACCCTGGGTGTGTCCTGACTGGGCTGTCCTGTTCCTCCCAGCCTCCATAACAGAGCTGTCCTTTCCTCCCCCAGTTCTCTTTTAGTGTCAGCAGGGTCCAGATTTAAAATAAATAGGGGAGCACCCCAGCATACTTGTTTTTAGCTGTACCTAGACTTGAGTAGCCATTGGCTGGACTGCAAATTCTGGTGATCTTCACTGAAGTCTTTCAGAATTATCTGGTTTTATGTTTTTCTACCCCCTGCAGTTCTGGTATGTTGTCAATGTCTATAAATTCTAGCTTTAATTAGACAGTGCTTAACTACTACCGAACTGTGATGAAACTCTAGAAACTATGACCCAGCTACATATGTTATCTGCCAAACTAGATAATGACAGTTCATAAAATGTTTCTCTCAATATTTAAAAATAAAATGCAGACGATTCCGGGTTGAGCATCTGATACAAGAAACAAGTGCTGAAACGTGTGTTGTTTTTCTGAGAGCAACAAGTCTGTCCAGATCCTCTGCCTTAGAGCATAAAGGATTGTACTAGGCATATAAACTGAGGTCAGGCTAGGCTTTTCTAGCTCTGTTGTGCAGTCCAGAGCCAATCCCATAGGAAAACATAGCATGGTGTCTCTGTGACTCCTTGCTTCTCCGTGGGGAGGACTGTGACCTAACTGGTAGAACCAGAGTTGACAGGGATGGTGGTAAAACTCACATATGCCAGAAAGAATTGAAGTAGAACACCCCCTGTGGAAAAGGGTTCTTCAAGGAGTCCAGCCTAGTGAAGGACAAGAGTTGCATGTGTTGTCCTTGGGCCATACTGGCAAGAATGGATTCTGAGCAAATAAATGTGGAAAGCATAGCTGTCCTGGTGTAGAGTGGCTTTTCTCCCTCTTTTCCTGCAGGATGTTTTTACTGGAATGCTGTGTCCCTGATGAAAAGGGACAGGTTGGAAAGACCCTGTGGTCCCACCTGCACACTGGGATTACTGCTGTCTAGCCAGCATTCTGGGCTTGTACATGGAACATACAGAGAATCTGGGCGAGATCTAAGTCAGGGTGCAGTTGGTGGCTGCATAGTTGGCTCCCCAGTGGCCTGTGCCTGAGGCTGTGCAATGTGGAATTGTGTAAGGTGCTCCTGCCTGGGATGCTTTGCAAGAGAAGCCTTCGGGTCATGGAGTCCTGGGTCAAGAAGCAGCATTGACTGATATGGGGCTTGGTGTGATGCTGTAGTGGGTTTCAGTATCTTTTGCAAGACCCAGTGAAGAGAAGAGTTTTCCACATAGCACAGGACTTCAGGCTGGAGAAAACACCTGTCAAACTCCATTTTCTGTTACATATTCATAACTTGTTAGAGCAGGTCCCACTCCGTCACAGAAATGACCTTTGTGTGTTACACATCTATTGTTCTTTGCTGCACAAAGTCAGTACTGCCAGCTGCTGTAGTCCCTAATGGAGCTGTAGCTGTAGGAGGTTTTGTTATAGCCCCGAAAGTAAAGAAAGACGTGACTGTTAAGCATAAAAGAATGTTAGTTTATTGCTGGCCTTGCTATGTAGCCTGAGTAGCCATGGGAAAGCACCATAGGATGTGTTCTGCCAGGAAGTGTTGCCATAAAGGTTATGTTTTCCCAAGAAGTGGAAGATGGTTGAACTCCTGTTTACTGAGGAAAGCCTTGTGCCACATTCTAGCAAAATTTACAGCCTCTGAAATATCTAGCTTGCTGGAGCCTCAGAGGCTTACAGTGCTAAACTCATTGGAACAACTGCTAATGAGTTAATTACAGTGGATTCTTTAGTTAAAATTGCTGCCAGAGACTTGAATGTAACCCACTGGCAAGTGGGTTACACTGCTGGGCAGATCTTTGCCTGATTTATGACTCTTCCACAATCACATGGAACTACTGCTTGGTTGTCCCCAGAATTCAGTTCTGGTCTTACATGTTTTATAAACATTGTCTTTGGTTCTGAAGGGATTTCATATGTGCTGCAAGTGCACCACAAACCATTATCACAAACAGCTATTCTGTGATTCTTGTCTGAAAGGTGTCTTCCTGCATGGCAGCTCTTCCTGTGAAACACAGACAGCTATCCGTCACCCATGAAATATGAGGCATTGAGAGGCTTCCAAAGAAAAATGAAACTAGTTCATATCCTCCAAGGGTCATTTGGTGCAAAATAACAAGGATTTTGTCCTTTTGCCCGGAAAAAAAGATTTCTTGTGTAAATCAGTAGTTGAACTCCTTTCTTTTTTGAGTGTCTACTATCAAGTATCAAGTAGATACTTAAAATGCATATTTAGAAATGATCTGTCTTGTCTTTTTATAGTTACAGAGATTTTAGTCCAGAAATGTGTTGACTCTGACTCCTTTCTTATAAATAGCAAACATATGATCAAACCTCTTGAAACCGCCAAAATCAATTCAGAAGCCAGGTTTCAGCCTTACTTCGGATGCTTTTCCCCAGCAAAAATTGCAGCTGTGGGTGTTGAGCCCTTTGGAAACCTTCTCAGACTTCCCAGACTCCTGCAGTAAAGCCTCTAGCTCTTCTGCCATGTTTGTTTAAATACTTTCAGTTAACTTTGTGATTAAGCTCAATGAATATCTTCTTTCCACCTTGGCTCAGCAAGAATAGCATCTCAATTTCTCTCCCGCCCATTTAGGTGTACCTTTGACTTGATGATTTAATAATTAGTCAGGGTCTTAAAAGCTTTTTCATTCAGAAAAGGAATTCATACACAGCCTGCATTTCTTCCACTACAAACACCTACGAACACCTACAAAATTCCATTTCTCTGACTAGAGTAGGAGCCTCATTTTGGTCAAAGTTCCACAACCCTTTCCAGGCTGCACTACATCTGTAAAAGTTTCTCTCGTCTTATATCCATTTCTGTGGGTTTTCATTGCCTTTCTCCCATGTGTGTGTGCACATCTGCAGCCAGCACTACTGAGCTGCTTATAGTGTTCAATCCCTGAGCAAACCTGTCTATCTCAGCTTCCTTATGGCAGCTTCAGTTGGCTGTGTCTCAGTATAAGACTGTTATTCATATGCTGAGCTGTTAAAATTCTTCTTGCCTTTGACACTTTGCTGCTGCTTAGATAAATATCTCAGGTGATTGTGAATCATGAAGAAGTAAATTCTTGTCTACAGAAGACATTGAATTTTCCCAGTCCCAATGAGTTGTATCTTCCTTGCGTGTTTAGTTATGCTTCTTCTACAACAGGCCTTCTATTATGGTTTCTGTAGCAGGCTTCAGAAAGCCACCTGATATTTGTTTGAAGTACTTGGAGTGTTTCAGTCCAAAAGCTAAACTAAAAAGACTTGTGAAGATAAACTACATAGCCTTTTGAAATTGTTGTATAAATCAATTGTCTCTTCAACAGGCCAAAAAAAAAAGTGTCAACATTTGACCACTGTAGTCTCTGCACAATGAGAAGGGCCAGCTTCCACATGACATCCAGCTGAATAGTTAAATAGGCTTTTTATGTAAAAGTTTGCTAGTGTTATATGAAAATGGCAAAAGATTAGGTAGACTAGGTATAGGAATGAAATAAATCCTTCATCATAATATCCTAGAATATTTGAAGAAGTTCTCCCCCAACCAGCTTTCTGATGTTGCTTTCACATTTCTAGCTGGTTGGCTGAGTAGTTTGCAACTTCTACAAGTGCTTGGACATTAAGGAGGAAAAACTTTTTCAAGTGAAAATGACCTCAAGTTGCACCAGAGGAAGTTTAGATTTGACATTAGGAAAGATTTCTTCACAGAAGAGGTTGTCAAACATTGGAATAAGGTTCCTAGGGATGTGGTGGAGTCACCATTCCTGGAGCTATGTACAAGATGTGTAGACAGGGCACTTGGAGACAGGGTTTTGTTGTGGACTTGGCAGTACAAAATTAACAGTTGAACTCAATTATCTTACTGGTCTTTTCCATTCTAAATGGTTCTATGATTTTATGACAAGTTTTGTATTGTCTTTTGGCACCTGGGACCTGATTGGCTGTGCCCATGTACTGCAGCAGGCAGGGTGTCCCCAGATTGAGGGTGGTGATCTTCCCCCTCCACTCGGCGCTCGTGAGACATATCTGCAGTACTGGGTTCAGTGCTGGGCTCCTCAGCACAAGAAAGACATGAATGTACTGGAGCAAGTCCAGTGAAATGCCACAAAGATTAAAGGATTGGAGCGTTTGTGATATAAGGTTGGCCTGAGAGAGCTGGGACTGTACAGTCTGGAGAAGAGTCAGGGGATCTTACCCACATAAATATCTGACTGGGTTGGGAGGAGCGAAGTAAAGATGACAGAGCCAGACTCTAGTGCCCAGTGACAGGACAAGAGGTAATTGTTACCATTTGAAACACAAGAAGTTCTACTTAAACGTTTTCTCAAAGACTGGTCAAACACTGGCACAAGTTGCCCAGAGAGGTTGTGAAATCTTTGTCCTTGGAGTGGATGTTCTCCTGTGCTGCCCTCCTTCCTCAGTGGGTATAGTAGGCTCTGTTTTGTTTTGTTACTTTTGCAAAAATGATGCTGCAACCCCTGTGTTGGTACCAGTGAGGATTCACCTGCAGTTGGTGTTTATGACATTTTGTAGTTCAGTCTAGCAGCTGAAATACCCACATTCATGTTGAGCTGACGAGATTGAAAGGTATTTGTTTAGTGAAAAGGTCGTCTTCAGTATTTTTTCACTTATGCCATAAAAATAAAGCCAGTCCCTAACTAGGATATCTTAATTCCACCTTTGTGTGTTTTCTTTCCTTTTTCCTGTCTGTGTGTTTTTCTGTCAAAAGCCAGTTCACGAACTCAAGAGAAAGTGTACACCATTGGCTGAGCTGAACTGTTCTAATTAATGATTTTGGAAAAAAGGTGGAGCTGCCTAAAATTACCACATTACCAATTTATTACAATGTCCTGACAATTATGAAGAAAAATCCATTTTCACATTCCCTAATAGTTCTTCCACAGCCACTGCTGCTATTTGCTTGACAAACCCCAATAAATTAGCAATTTGGCAACTGCTATGTCACCTCCATGCAGCTGATCATTAGTCTCTTATACAATGCTTTAGTGGAAGCAGTAAGGAAGTAGCATATTGTTTATCACAGGAACCACAGTCCCCAATGTTTCATTATGTAGCTGTGGCTGCCTCTCCACAGTCAGTGATGCACTGTTCATCATCAGCCCAGTGCCTAAGTTGCACTCACTGCTGATTCAACTCCACCATCATCACAAGTATTATTTTTTGTGATAATATTATGAGGCAGTGTCTGTAGCAGAGGCTATAAAAGTGTTAAGATGGGAACGAGGAAGCTGATTTATTGTCTTGAGCTCAGGGTTGTACAACAGGACGGGAGAGCAAGCCTGAGCTGGTCCAGCTTGGATTCCTACGAGAGATGGCTGGCATTTCCCTGTGTCAGATTTGTAGTGTAAGCTCAAGCACTGGGGCTTGTTCCCAGTCTCCAGACTTTGGTCTTCTCATAAAAAGAATGATGGAAGCGTGTCAGCCCAGGGCATGATGCACACCTTCCAGACAGTGCATAGGTGATACCTGGCTGGCAGCCTCGTGTGCCTGACACCTGCAGCTGAGGTCAGCAGGAGGCAGCTGGCATGGACTGTGTGGCTGCCATCACCAGGTGCAGCTCCCATTTCAGGCACAGGTCCCATTGCAGGTGCAGCTCCCATTTCAGGCACAGCTCCCATTGCAGGTACAGCTCCCATTGCAGGTGCAGCTCCCATTTCAGGCACAGCTCCCATTGCAGGTACAGCTCCCATTGCAGGTGCAGCTCCCATTTCAGGCACAGCTCCCATTGCAGGTGCAGCTCCCATTGCAGGCACAGCTCCCATTGCAGGCACAGCTCCCATTGCAGGCGCAGCTCCCATTGCAGGTGCAGTTCCCATTGCAGGTGCAGCTTCCATCACCACGTGCATCTCTGCAATTTGTGCCCCAAAGCAGGGAGAGGGCTCAACATTTGCAGTTGGGAAATTGCATTTGTGTAACACCCCTTCAAAGTGTGCAAGTTTTTAGTCCTAATGTAATGTTCAAGCATTTCAAGCCTGCCCGTGGGAAAGGCTCTGTGCCTGCCTTTCCCTGCAGAACCTATTGGTCCAGAAGGGGTACAGCACTTAAGGAAGCTGAGCTGTATGGGAAGGGTTGGCCTTGCACTCCCAGCACCCTATTTTAGTATACTGTTCAATAAATAATCACTGTGAATATAAAAGACTCCCACAATGCTATATGAGAAAATTTTCAAAGGTGAAAATGCTGCCAATTGAAATAAAGTGAGCTTCTGCTATGTAGAACTGAAACAGGGTTTTTCTTACAGAGAATTATTTTTTCCATCAGTCTGGTATTTTGAAATGTTCCAGATTTCATTTCAGGGAAACATTCATTAAGCAGTCATAGCTGGGTGTCTGTTAGGTGGTTGGTGAAACAAAGTTTATTAACTGATCCATATCCAGAAATTTTATTAAGATCAAAGAATTGTATGTGACATTGTATTGCTCAGATACCAGATAATTCTAGGCCCAAACATTTTAATACAGGAAAAGTCTTCAAAAATCATGGTTATTCTTTTAAGAGGAAATTCCCATAAGCATATTCTGCATCTGCTATAAAAATAATGTGAAAATAGTATGTTTTGATTTTTTGTTAGGAAAAAAAAGAAAAGTTGATCCAGCTTCTATCATTTCAGGAATTAGATATTTCCCAAAACTTTTTTTTTTTTTTCTGTTTTCAATCTTCTTATACTGGCTTCCTATCATACAATGAATTATTAGCTTTAGGATATAAGAAGAAACTGGTAATATCACCTGTGCTGCTGCTGCAAATCAAATGTTCATGAGCAACAGCAAACAACCCCACTGAAGTGCAGGAGGACAAGGAAATTTGCTGGAATGTTGCTTTGCATTTTTTGTCATCACCAGCTCCTGTACAAATCTGACTACTGAATATTAGCTAACTGTCCTTTGAGAAAGTCACTGATGAGAAATTACAGAAAGTGCAGAATAAAGCATCAACATTTAGAATTTTGAAAACCGAAAGGGAGTAAGAATTGATCTCTGCTGGATCAGAGCCTTTACTTGTAAGTGGATCCATTCAGCTGTTTGCATTATTCCAGAAATGGATCTCAGTTCAAGGATTTCTTATGAAGACTCTATTAGACCTAAGAAGGGCTTTGAAAATTTATTTTTAGACAGTAAAGGACAGAAGTGATCAGCAGAATGATGGAGTCTGACCTCCTGCATAATCCTGCACCTCCTCCACAGCAGGACATGAGCTGCTTTTTGTAATGAGATGAAGTGAAGCCAAAATTTGGAGCAGTGGTTATTGCATCTTTTGAGTGGCTGTGTTGGGCATATGCCTCCCTGGATTTGGAAACTGACCCTGCAAAACTTCAGAGTAGCTAGGCACATTAAATTTCTCTCCTAGGACAGTATAACAAACATTTCTAAGCCTGACTCTGTGTGACACAGGAAAAACCCACATTTAGTTTTATTGCAGACGTTACTGCGGGTCTGAGAACAGTTGCGGTGGGTGAGGGAGGACCTTTGGTCAGGACTGCACAAACACAGTCGGCACGGAGAAGCCTAAAGACAGGCAGAGGCATAATGTTGAGATCCACAAACTATCTTTAGAATAGCTGGATCAGGCACTGGAAGTAATAGAAATACTGCTAAAGCACTGAACTGAGCTGCTGCTATTTTATATTACTGCTAAATGTGAAAGAGCACTAAAACATTTCAGGAGCTGGTGTAGAGACAGAAATATATATATACAGCATGTTGTTAAGTAAAGGGGGAAAGCAGAAAGTAAAATGATTTCCCCTTTTGTCACAACTTAGTCACAAAGCCACACTTAAGAAAGTGACCTTAGTGTGATGTCAGGTTCCAGAAGGACCTGGACTGCAGCCAGCGGCCAGAGAGAGATCACAGGAAGATTTGGAAGTCGTTCTGGAGGGAGTGACTGGAATTTGCTGGGGAAAGGAAATCAATCCAGACTCATGCTTACAGGAAGATAAACAGAGCTCCTGTATGGGAACATCACTAAGGATCCCAAACCAAAGAGAGAAAGACACCAGAGGCAGATAACTTTAATCTCTAGAAATGAAGGTAGTTCATAAAAATTGCATACATGTGCCCATATCTGTTGTGCAACAACAATGACAGTTTCTTAAGAGCATTGTGATAAGACACCCCACAACTGTGGCAATCAACAAAGGTTGCTATGCCTTATGGAGGAATTCATTGTGTTCCCTCCAGATTTCAGGGTGATGGAGGCTGGGTTAGTCACTGGCAGCAATGTGTCTGGATTCTCAGTTCTAGGACTGGTGGACATGCACTCACACTCACAGGAAGAAAAAGGAGGCTGCTGCTCCCTGGTTGATGCCACGGAGTACAGAAGTGGGTGTAGCTGCAGCAGCGGAGGCAGAGCCATGCTTGGCAGCTTCTCTCCTGAGGTGTCAGGGAAGAGAGCCTGTGCTTCCAGATATGCTGAGAAAAGGGCAGAATATGCAGATAATTGGTTAAATGCTTCTGTAGTCTCTTTCTCAGCAGGTTAAAAAAATTGACTTCTTGCCTCCATAGATTTTCCAAGTTCATTATTTTGTGGCTCATTCATATTCTGTTGTTGTACTGTATGTATTATTGTTGTGGAATGAATAGATCTAATGGACACACTTTTCATACTATCATACAGCTGTAGAAAGGGAAAAAAAACCATATGAAAGTATTATAAGAAACTAGTTAATGCAAACTTTGTTTTTGCACTAAAACTGAAGCAAGTTCTGTGTCACAGTCTGCTCTGTTAAAAACATTCCAGGGCCTCCTTATGCACCTAAGCTTAAAATCAGCATCTGACTTCCAATTCCATGACAGGGTAGTTTCCTTCAGCACTATGAGGAAAGAAAGGATCTGCTTGACTCCTCTGCTGCTTTCAGCTGAGACTGTGGTACTTCTTCACTCTGTGAATAATTGCTTCTTCAGTGCACTGCTCAGATAAATCCTTTTTCCTTGCCTCTCCCCTTCCATTCCTTGCTAGTTTTCCAAGAGATGTCATGGAACTTCCTCCTCTATCCCTTTGTTTTTCCATGCACAATGAACTAGTTACTAAGACGGTAGCTCAAGTGATCCTTACCCTAACAACTTGCAGGTATCTCTATTGCTGTCTTGTCTCCCTCTTTCCAGGATAATATTTTCTCCCACCTCTGATTCTTTCAATGGGTGTCAAGTTCAAGACAGTTCACTTGCTTGTCTGCAAGCTTTTCTACTGCTTTCTTAAATGATCAAACACCACCATCATACTGCCCACATCAATCAAAGTGAAAACCAGCTCCAGAGCCCATTCCAATCCCTCTTAAATTTGTATGCAAGACTGCCAAAAAAAAAAAACCAAACAAAAACAAAAAACCATCATGAAGCTGACCTCCTATACCAGATCCAGAGTTTGTTAAATATCTCAATTTTCACAGATTGCATCTCAAAATCTTCAAAACCAACAGACAAATTTGGAAGGAGCATAGCTTTTAACAGTCAGTGTTCTTCCAATCTCCATTTTCAGGCAGATTGAATTTAAAGCACTGGAGGGGAACCTAGTAAATATTCTCTAGCAACTTTATTTTTTAATGATGTCTCCACAATTTTACACCTTGGCTATTAAAGTTGTGCTAGTAATTAAGGAATAGTGATCGTGCAAATTATTTAAGTAATTGAGTTAGTGAACTGAGGTTACTCTGCAGTTAATGAGGTTAAAATTGCTGGCTCCTTTATACAGTATTTAATCCTGTGAGTAGTCATTTTGAGGTCATTATTGCCTGTACCAGTTCCTTAAGGTAGCTTTGATGCACATATTTTGTCTTGAAATTACCTGCCCTTAACTCACAGAGTACTATTCTAAGTGATGAAAAGTTTTGAGGTATTTGTGTTACTTTCAGTTAGGTTTTGAATTATAGCCACACTTGAACAGGGTGATTTTTCATTGGTTAAAATGTCACTGAAAACACACTTGTACCATCAATGTGATGCTTAAGAAGACGTTATACTGTTGACCTGATGTCAGTTCTTGTGGATTAAAGCTTTTTTTTTTAATAGGAGTTTTGAGAGGATGGGATATAAATCCATATTGAAGATGAAATTGGTGGTTCAGCTGTGGCCTTCCAACAGTGATTTTTTCTACCTGACCTGCTTTTAAAATCTTGTTATTTCAAATAATCTAAATTGAAATTCACTCAATAGCTTTTTTAAAGAGTAAATAAAGGGCCATGACAGAGAGGAGAGGCTTAAGCAAGAAAGTCATGTCAGTCATCCAGCCTCTAAAGCATTTTCCACAGAAGCAAGTGCAATGTATGGAGCAATGCAGACAGCAGTGGCAGAGCCTGGAACAAGATTCCACACCCCTCCCAGGAGTTTGGCCCTCTGCACTCAAGGCCAGGCCTCTGGTCAGAAAGAGAAACTTGAAAAGCCTTTTTTGCCTTGGGGCTTTTTTGACCAAAGCTGGAAGAAGGCTTCCCATAGCAGAGGCTTCCCACAGCTGCTTGGGAATGAGATTGGGTCCTGCTTGGGACACTCTGCAGTAGGTGTTGCAGCCTGTTGCTTTTGCCTGTTCACACAGTAGATCCTGGTCCTGACTTGTGAACTGATTTCTTGACCTCAGGCCTGATGCCTTATTACTTATTTAGGATTGTTCAGCCTGGAGGATATGGGGGAACCTCATAGCAGCCTTCCAGTACCTAAAGGGAGCTTATAAAAAAAGAGGGGGAGGAATGTTTTACATGGGCACCTGCTGATAGGACAAGGGGTAAAGGTTTTAAAACAAAGCATAGTTCATTTGGATTAGATAGAAAGAAGAGGTTTTTTATAATGAGAGTGACAAAACACTGAAACAGATGGCCCAGGGATTCTCCATCCATTTAAATATTCATGATCGGTTTGCAGGTGGGTTGGACTTGATGATTTTTAAAAGATCCATTTCAACTCTAGGTGTTATATGATTCTGTGATGATGGACTTGCCTGCTCTGGGATCTCACACAGTGTGGTGAGATGCTCTTGCTGCTGACACCGCTGCCTTTGCCAGCTTTGTCACCGTGATTGGCTTGCAGCTTCCTCTTCCTCATGGAACAGCTCCCTCTTGCCCCTTCCTGATATAGCAGGACAAGAGAGCATCATGGTACATCCAGATAGGATGCAATTATGGCAATACCCCAAATCCCTGTGAGTGACGCTGACAGATACCACTGTTTGCATCCTCTGAGAGCAGCTCATTGATAATGCTACTTTCAAGTCTGACAAGTAGAGGAAGAAAATCAGAGACCCTGTCCTTTGAAAAACTTGGCAAAGAGCAAAGAAAAAACTACTTGAGGCTTGCTCAGGCATTCCTTGGTTTTTGCTTGCTGGCTTCAAGTAGTGGGTGGTCTGTCCGTGACTTCTCAAAACGGAATTTGGAAGTCTTTGTCAGGATGTTCTATAAACCAAAAATCTAAGTAGCTTAAAAAACATTACAAAAATAAAAGATATATCCGTATGCCCATCTGGGAAAATCACAGAGTCCCCACTGGTAGAGGAGGGAAGGATAATTCTGCACTGGTGTGGCTTCTTAAACACTTTGCCTGCTCAGTCATCGTGGCCCATTCATCATGAAGCATCCAATGTTAGTAACAGACTGCTAAGCTTTAATCTCACTGATTTAATCTGTTCTAATGCTGTTATCATGCACTGTTCTTTGATGTGAGTAATATTCTGGGATGGTAGAATAATAGTCTTCTGCTTGTGAATTTGGATGGCACTGACACACAGGGCATGGGAGCTGCTGCCTTTGCGGGACTTCTGGCTTTGTTTCTCTCTTAAGTGACTTGATTCCACTTAAATACTTAATTGCTGAGGCCAATGCAGAAATGCTGCTGGCGCTTTCCTCACCTGAGTTTTTGCAAGAAGTCATCAGGGTCTGACAAGTTCTTGTGGAGAATGGCAGGGGATTAGGTGGATATGTATTTAGCAGAAGTTACCTGCTGCTTTAGGTGTGCGGGCACTAGGTAAAAGGTTGGTACCTACTTGTCCACAGAAAGTTTGGAGGATAATGTGGCCCACTTCAACCTCCCCAAGAAACTTGTAACTTCTGGTCACAAGAGCTCTGCGTGTTCATTCCTTTCCTCCATATGGTGTTTGAAGAGGGACTGGAGAATAGGGAGGATCGGATCACTTTGTATATTTACAACAGTAAATCATGAGTGCCAAAAGAAAACAGAGAATCAAGTATTAGTGAAGTGGGTTGTAACTGGATGTCACAGATCAGTCACTGTGGGTGTCATGGGTCATGTACCCCTCAGCCACACTCCACAATTACTGCAAAAATGACTGGTACCCTCTCTTGCATTTTTAAGCTATTTTTGTGTTCTAGAAATGGTTCATAGGAGATACTGCCATGGCTCAGTGCCTTAAATAGTAGCCATAAAAAAAGGACATGCAAAGATCGAATCCTTGCTGGGTGATAAGAATCATGATCCATCAAATTAGAAATATGCTGGCAAAACATCTTGTTTTTGTGGTGTATGTGATAAGGCCATAGGCAGTCACCTAATAATAACAACATAAGAGCATGAAAACTGTTGGAGATGTAGCCTAGTATTGTTTTGGCTGAGAAATATGACTCCTGCTTTCAAGCGTATCCTTCTCTCATTAGAGATAAATCTTTTTTCACCAGAGAGATAAATGTACATGCATCTTTGCATGTACATCTGCATGGCATGCAGCATCTTTGCTGTAGAAAGTTGAAGATTTTCCTTGCAATGTAGTACACCATTTATTGAAGCATCTCCTGCTCTGGCATGTTTTTCATTGATTAATGTAAGGGTTTTGTGAAATGGTACATCAAATGGAAACCATGTTGCCTATGCTGTCCCTCTCCCTGCAAGCTAATGAACGTAGGTTGGAAAAAGTCAAACGCCTTAAACAATCAAAGTGTAAATAACTAAGGCTGACCAGAAGAGTTGTTGTTGTACATGCTAAGCACCAGGAGCAGCTATTGCTGTTTGAATATATAAGTGGCCTCAGCAGGCATTTTTAAGGCCCTTAAAG
>VXBU01017977.1:0-15480 GCA_013400315.1 Bombycilla garrulus | reverse complement strand
AAAAAAAAAAGGCTTTTGAATTTGTTTTTATTTCACTTCAAACTGAAATTTGGAAATGTGTGTGTGTGTGGAAGTGGAATGTCAGTATAATTGTCTGCTGGGTTTTAGAAAGGAAGGCAGAGAATTGGCTTGGCCATGTATAATGAGATTTGGTTTTCAGATTATGAAGGAAAATATTTAAATTCTGGTTGGCATGGTCAGCATAAAGGCAACAGGGTGGATTGATAGGCCAGGAGTGATGCAGACCTCTGCAGAGCAGAAGCCCACGTGGCAGTGAGCTGAGTCCCTCTGAAGGGGTCACTGAGTACAGCAGGAGCAGAGGTCCCTGCCACACCCACAGTGCTGTGTTTCAATTACTGAGTCCCAGTCAAAGCATCTCATTAAACCTAGAGAGCATGCAGTCTGGAAAATGCATCTACTCAAAGTGGAATTTGGCTAAAAATAGGGAGGGTAATGGGAAGGATCTTCTCGTAAAAGTCTATGAATACCCAGAGTCTTTGAGTAGTCAAAAGACTGAATTTTTACCTTTTCAACATACTTCGACTTTAACAGCAAACTGTACTCTGTGCATGACTTCGACAAAGATTTGATCAAACAGATGGATTTACTTGCTACTGATGTGAGCAACAAGTGAAAATGTCTCTTCCTGTGATGAGCTCTCAATCTTCTATTGTGTATTTTGATAGAAATCCATAATTATTACGTGTTGGGTAACTTCCAGTTATCCAGAATCATGTACTTCCTGGTTCCGTCTGTTTATCAGCCTCACTCCCTTACATGAATCCAGCATGAAAAATGGACATTTCCAAGTATGCAACACTATTACATGCAAGCATTAAAAATTAGCAGAAAATATCTTCCATTCCATATATCTCCAAAGAATTCTACCTAATATTAAATATTTAAACTCACTAGACCATGGACTTCAGAAATATATATGATGGCCTACTAATAAGTCTGACTTCTGAATGCACAAAATACAGGGAGAAGGCTTCCCTATGAATTCAGGGAGAGGATTGCTTTTGGCATGACTGAAAGTTCAGGTTCGATTCCATGTACTAGACACAGTGAGGTGATTTCTGCATATATTTCTTTTATTGTTTGTATGTTATGACAGAGAGGACTGTGGCTTGTGCTGCCATTTTCCTATTGGAGCAGGAGGTATTGAGAAATAAACATGCATTTCATTATTCATCACCGAACAAGCTACCCATCTGATGGTTTGCCTTTACAGAAGTGTACAGGTTCTACTTTATTGTCTCTTTTGTGGCTGGTACTGATTTCTCTATAAAGTGATACCTTCAGCTGCATGAGGAATAAACTTCAGTTCTTTAACACTGCAGAAGAAAACTGTTAATGTTTCCCTTCACAATCAAGGAGGTGATTTCTGCATTAAAACCCTTTTCTATTATGCTGTGCTAATTATATAACAAGATCTTGAATGGTACTCTTGCTTTTTTTTTTTTTGTCTTCCATTGATAAGTAATCCTAGTGCTAAAATCCCTGTCATAATACCATGTTTCTTCAGTGATAGCATGCTGACACGAGTGCCAGCAATGCAAACAATTAATATGAGACTGGGCAACTAAGCCTTAGGATATGTAAAGAAGCACTTTGTGAGTCAGTACATGAAACCTTTCCACAGACTGAATACAGTTACCCCGTGAAATAGTCTAGGCATGAAGGGAACACATCCTGTGAGTTCAATTTATTGTGAGTGGATGTTAGATTGGACCTTACCCATCCTAAACACAGTGTATGGAAGGGAAAGTCACACTGTTACAGTCCTTGAAGAAAGAAGGGGTGAAATCAAGAACCCAAGTATGGAAAAAAAATGTACTTGCAGAGGAGAAGAAGCATATTTGTTGATTGAGATCTACCCCAAAAATGTAAAAGGAGCTGAACCTCAAACAAGCTGATCAGCTGCAGGATGATGGTTCCATGTTATGAAGATGTAAATATGTGCAGAACTTACCTCAGTTTCCCTGATTGCTTTAAGTGAGGAAAGCATGATGTGGGGTGTAAGTATTTGTCCCTCTAGTGAGAGATATTAGACATATGAGCAAATGAACCGTAAGGATCTAAGACAGGACTGAGGAGAGCTTGAGGTCAGATGTTAACAGTTATGAGAATTTTACACAGCACCAGAGCAAAGAGCCTTTGCTTGGCTGGTCACCAAATCCCTACTGGTTTGCTGTCTGTCCCATGCATCTCAGAGAGACAGCTGTCTTCATGTGTCCTATTAGTCTTCTCCAACTCAGAGATTATTTTTGTGGGGGATGGCTTTAAAAACCAAACAGTTGAGGTGTATATTCCATCTGGTCAGACAGGTTTCTTGATGACAAAATCATATGCCTATCAGTAATGTGGGTTGGTAAAAATGGTCTGTTTCATTTAGTCCTTCATTCGGAAAGTATCTTGCATTCCTGTACTTATTTTTCTTTAAGAAGATCAGGGTGGGGGCAGAAAGGAAGGAAGAGAGGGCTCTAGAAAATGCTTGAGGATTCTGGGAAATTGGTAGGCTGGACTTTGTTAATGCTTGTGAGATGATTTTTGACTCAGGCTTTCAAATGAAAAAAGAGATATTAGAAAGATGGTAGTCTTTTATCTGCTGAGGAAGATGGATTGGTATGACTTAAGATGTCATGTATATGAATGGGTGCTATAAAGGGATCATTCTAATGACATGCTGTAAAAGACAACTGTCAGGAATAAATTATTCTTCTCTTCTGATGATATTGATGATAATGCACTCAAATTTCCCATGACACATTTCCTCACCTAATGTTAAAAGCTTTTCCTAAAATGTTTAATGGGCTCAAAGGTCTTTGTTGTGCATTTCCAACTCCATGAAAAACATCAGGTAGTGGCTTACGTAAGAGCAATTTTGCCTGCAATTAGTATGTTTGCATACAAGTACACAGGCTTTGATTAAGCAAAGGAAAGTGCTTAAGCGCATTTGTAAGTTCCTTTCAGCGGTGGAGCAATGAAACTGAAATATGAAGTGAGAAAGCCTGACTTCAGAAGTAATGGGGCTGATAAAAAAAAGAGTTCTGAGCAGCTGAGCAGATCAGGGCTCCATCAGGGATGGAGATGAGCTGGATGTAGGGATACCTGTGCAAAAGTCACATCCTGCCTGTGCAGCCTGAGACCAGCACCACGCTGCACTTGTTTGAGGAGCAGCGCTGGGAACGGAGGGAACAAAAGACAAAAGGCCAAACCCAGGGGCCTCCCTGCAGGCATTGACCACCACCTGTCCTAAGAGCCTAGAGATGAGGGCCCTCAGGCTGGAGGAAGCTGCCCACCACTGCATTGCTGCCAGCCCCTCCGCCCTGAACTGCCCATGACTCACATGCAAAGCTGTGGGCAGCAGTTTGCCTGGAGAAGTCAAAAACCTGCTTGTTTGAACATGCTTGGGGAAAGGACACAATACGGGGCCATGGCTGACCCATAACGGGACATCACTGGGGGACTGGGGTTCATGGGCCACCCACACTGGGAAAGGGAAACTAAGGGACATGGCAGGAAACCTTAACCATGGAGGGTTAGAATCTGAGTTTCACTGCTTCAGCCTCCCATGCAACCACACTTCACTGGAGGAATTTTGGTGCATTGAGATTAAAAAAAAGGCAAAAGTCAGAGTACTTGATAGCAGAAAAAGGGAAGGACAGGAATTTAAGTAGGTTTTTGCACAGTGGTTTCTGTTTGTTTTTTTTCCCTCACTGTGTGCCAGTGATTGTATATTTGCGTTGGTTGGCAGTAAATTAAGTCAAGTAAAATTCTCTGACTTGATGCAGTCGTAACTTTGACAGACTGGTACAAGAAGTGATGGGCTAAATTACAGTAAAGGAAATGTACCTTGAGCATTTGGAGTTTTCTAATGGTAAAGGAGGCTGATCACAGCCTGGATTGCTGAGAGAGGCTGTGGAGCCGCTGGAGGATTTAAGAGCAGATTAAATGAACTTCTGTCAAGAACAATTTAGAAGAAGTTGATCCTGCCTTTGGGACGAAGGCGAATTAGGTGACCCTCTTGAGGTCCTGCTGAGCTCTGTTGCATTTGACTTCTATGACATGGACATGGTCTTGTGTACCCCTGGGAGAAAAGAGGATACTGAGCTTAATTATCTGAAGGCAGTTTCAGTCAGCAGGAGGTGTTTCCTGAGGAGAGGTGGGTTGAGACAGAAGGCTGAGGATGTTAAAGAGGTGAAGAGTGCAATTAAATGAGATTATATAATGCTGCATTTGTAACTAAGTGACAGAAAAGTGAATCCTTTTTCATTTAACGTAGTACTGACCATATGCCTCAGAATAGTTTTCCTTAATTCAATGTATATTAAAAAATTGGATCCTCAAGTGCTCTTTAGGTCACTTTGCAGATAGGAAAATGCTGGCCTAGATGGTGCTTACAAATTAGGGAGCCACCAAGGATGCACTCACAGGCTCCTCAGGCTGCAGCTGCTTTAGCCAAAATGATTACCAACTCCAGCTTCAGCTTGACTGTACACACTCTGTCTCAAGCACCTTGCAGCACTCCTGGCAAGGACAAGCACGATTTCATCCTTCTGCCTACCACATTAATGCAGATAGCTATTTTGAGGTTAAGGCCATGCTGGCTTTGAACTGCAGCCTGTAATGAACACCTGGATGGAGTTCTGCTGTATTTGCAGGTGACTGAGGTATTATTATTAATTATTAAGCAATTTCTAGTGATGTCTAACTATTTTCCCCCATTTTTTGATGAGCAAGCAGTGCCATTATTGCCTGTAACTGAATAATCATCTCCATTTATCATACTAATTGTGGCTTAATGAGGAAGGACCTGGGACTGGGGGAGTTGTCTACCCTAAACAACTTTGGAATGTAGCTTCCTGTGGTAATGAACATAGGCTGTATTACTTAGGTATGCTAGGTGCTATATTTATCATGAAGCTTAAATGCAATAAAAATTCATCATATGGCGTAGGCTTACAAAACACAATGAATGGAAATATGAAAAACATGGAAATATGAAAACAGAGTATGAATAGATATAAGATTACTTTCTCTTGTATGGTTTTGCCACACAAAGAATAATTCCTTTTCACTCTCGTGTAGATGAAACTGGAAGAAAATCTCACAGCAAAGGTGCTGTTCTGAACTGCCTATAGCTTTAGAAGGAAGACTGGGTTTTGCTTACTTATGCTGCCCTCCTGGCTCCCTCCCTGACCCAGAAATATTTCACTGGATGCCCTTCTGTAGAGCCCTTGGATATGCACTGTACCCTTGATAATCTGTTGGGGTTTTTCAGAAGGGAGCAGAATACTGAATCTGAATGCTGACCTATGGATTAAAAAGAAAAGTATGGTCTGCTACAAACCAACAGTCTATCTGCAGACAATTGCCTTTCAGATAAACAGATCATACCTTTTCCTCCTGTTTTTATGGTTTGCCATGAAATTAGTTCACAAAGGTTTTAACACAATAATGTCTGTATAAGAGGGAAACCCCATCTGAATATTCTGGAGATAATATCTTCAGTTTAATACAGTGGACAATTTACTCAATGTTTTGTAGAGTAAGAAAATATACATGCAACTACAAGTTTTTTTGAAGTCCTCCAATGAGACAATAGGAACCAATAATATCTGCAATCAGAAACAGTGAGAGGTTGTTTTTTTTCTCTATGCTATGTATCTTCCACAATAGTTTTTAAAATGATGTAGCATTAACTATTCAGTATTAATCAATATTGACAGGAGTATTTATTGGAAGCATAAAGTATAAACTACTGTAGTTTTTCAAAGCTGTTTTTATAGCACTTGATTACTTAGAAAATGCCAAGGGAACACTTTGTGGGAAAAACATCCACCCTACTCAGAATAAGCACTAATGATGATAATTAGTTCAAATCTGGATTAATCATATGGGCACTAGTCTGTACACATCTGCAAGTTCATTCGATCCAGTGTTAAGGTGTTGGGAAGAAAAAGAAGGAAACATCTCTGTCTAGCATGAAAACTGTAAGGATGATATTGGGGAATGCGAGCTAAGACTAGTTTTCTGTTATTCCTTTCTTACAATGGTGCCTTCACTGAACTTGAAAAGGTTTTCATCATCTCTTTCATTTGCAGATGCAGTCACCCACAAGGTAGAATAACTAATTAGAACCTTGCCTATTCCCCCTGGTCTTGACTGCAGATTTACAGTTCCACCCTTTCTGTCACCTTCTTGAAGTGCCGCTGTTGATTTTGGCATGGGACTTATCCCAAACACACCCACAAGCTCATGAACCAGCC
Source organism: Bombycilla garrulus (assembly GCA_013400315.1). Lineage (NCBI taxonomy): Eukaryota > Metazoa > Chordata > Aves > Passeriformes > Bombycillidae > Bombycilla > Bombycilla garrulus. The sequence goes on along the minus strand of VXBU01017977.1, from coordinate 9,205 downwards.
CTGCCTTGGTTTTGGATACAGAGGTTACATGGGATGTAAAACAGGATGTCATTCCTGGGAACGCTGTTCTCCTCAGTGCCAGCTGACCAGGAGGAGAAGAGTTTATTTTAGTGTCTGCATACCCATCTCCAGTGTGTCAGGTTGCTATTCCATTGTAGTTTTGTTCTGGCCTTCAGGCTGTTCTTTTTTTTCCTTATAACAGCTGAAATATGGCATTGTTGTAAGGGAGAACAGAAAAAAAAGTGTCAAGACTGATTCTTGTGAAAAGGTGACATCAGTATCTGTAAAGAACATGTTTGACCTGGCTTTGTTCAGCTCTGGATTTCATGGCTGATGAGACAAGCACAGGATTCCCCTGGGTGCTCATGCAGGTTGCTGTGCAAAATTCCTTTGGAGGCTTGAACTAGGTAAAAAGTGGTGTGTTAGTCAGCCTTTTTCTAATTCCAGCTGAGACAAGAACTGTTGTTTTGGGGTATAAAAACCATTTAAGTGATCTCAAAATCAAGTGCAGCCTGTTTTTTTTCAGGGACCACTGAGAGGAACACTGATTAGATGGCAGAATTAGGTTCTTAGCAACTCAGGGAGACATTTTGTCTTCAGCTCTCTCTTAATAAATTCATCCCCCAGTGTTCTTGTTCCAGCTTCAGCCTCACTGTTCTGCTTTGATGGTGAGTGGCATGTAGGTGAAGCCACATGCTGACAATGGTAAAGGTCCTGTTGTGTGCATGACTGACTACATGTGAAGTTTTGGAACACCTGACTGTGATTGTGAGGACATGAAGAGAATCACAGAATCACAGAATGGTTTGGGTTGTAAGGATATTATCTGATTCCAACCCTGCCATAGTCAGGGAGACCTCTTTCTAGACCAAGTTGCTCAGAGCCCCATCCAGCCTGGCCTTGAATACCTCCAGGGATGGGGCATCCACAGCCACTGTGCCTCACCACCCTCACAGTAAAGAATTTCTTCCTAGTATCCGATCTAAACCTACTGTCTTTCATTTTGAAGCCATTCCTCCTAGTCCTGTCACTACACACCCTTGTGAAAAGTCCCTCTCCATCTTTCTTGTAGGCACCCTTCAGGTACTGGAAGGCTGCAAGTAGGTCACACCAAAGCCTTCTGTTCTCCAGGTTGACCAATCCCAATTCTCTCAGTCCTTCCTTGTAGGAGAGGTGCTCAATCCCTCCAGTCATCACAGTGGTCCTTCTCTGGACTCAGGAGGGAGATCTCTTTCTCTTGTGTTGCCACAGCAGTCTGGGTCATTATTAGGTAGGAACTGTGACTGGCTCCTCAGTTAAGAATGTTTATTTACCATATGACTGTGGAATGACTCAAAACCCATGGGACATGAGGAACATGGAAGAAGTGGGGTGATCAGTATTTAAGTCACCCAACTGAGAGTCCATACTGGCATTTAAATATTTTGGGCATGGATAGCTATTTTCTTGTTATTTTGAGGGTCTGGCAAATGTAGTGCTCTGCTTTTATCTGAATAAAGGTCTGACAATATTCTGGATATTGAAGCTGTGTTGTCCTATCCTTTGCAAGGCAGCAGTTAGATCAAAGCATGTGATACCTATGCTCCATAGGCTGCTGGTTTCTACTCTTGAACACCTCAGACTTAGCCACAGCCTTCTGGCAAAATAGGCTATGTGTTTCTGTTTGTACATCAAAAGCTATGGTTAGCTCTCTGTCTATGCCTGTATTACTCTGACATGAATTTTAGAAATATATGCTTTTAGATCACAGGGATGTAATGCCTGAGTACTATGATTCCATTTTAGACTTTAGATTTGGACCATTATCTCTATATTTTTTTGGTTGGAGTATTTTGAAACCTTCTTCTAAAAGTTATGTTAGCATTCTCAGGTATTAGTTATTATTCTCTGTCAATCTGGAGAGATAGTTATCAGTCCAGCTCCTTAAAATGGTGTGCTATAACTGAGAGCCTAAGGTTCTTTTGATTCAGTAAAGATACTCTGGTCATTTATTTGCTTATTTCTTACTAGACTTTTGATTTATTTGACCTTTTCTGGTGAATATCATATTTTATGTGGTGTCTGCTTGCCTCATGTCCTGCTCATACTGTAAAATACATGTCTTTCATCAGTGCTGATGGCAACTCCAGTTCTTGGCTGGGTTCCATAATCCCAAGATTAGAGAAGGCACATTTACTTTTCAGTGTGATTTTTGTGCTCATAGGAGTAAGTATGTGCTTGTTGTCATCCTAGAAAAGTTTTTAGACAAGTGTTACATTCCTCTGTGAGGGTGAAATATGGAGCTGTGTAGAGCTGCTGGAAAGGACTAACAGAGCAATCAGGAAGGTTTCAGGCTGGCAGCATAGCAAGGCTTCTGTTTCCCAGAGGATGCCCTGCCTTGCTGTGTGCTTCAGCCCTGGCTGGGAGGTCAGTAGCTGTGATTCAATCACAGGATTTCCCGAGGGACTGCCCAGCTGCTCTTTGTTACTGACCTTTCTCCTCCTGTGCTACTTGCTCTCTCTTCTTGTGTTTGCTCTCTTGGGTTTGTGCTTCTTCATTGCTTTTTTTGTTGGTTTTGTTTGTTTGTTGTTTGTTTTTTCTTTTCAGAGCTACTCACTACTCTTCAAGTATTTTCAAGAAAGGAAAGACAATGTTCACTGATTTACGTTTTGGGAGCTGGGTTCCACTGGAAAAATTTTAAATATGTCGCCTTTTGCTTCTCTCATAACAGAAGTGTTATGCTGTTGTTTCATTCCTTCACCTAGTCAGCAAATGCACAAATTCAAATGTCAGTGCCCAGAGGGAAGAGGAAGTGCCTGGAAATGTGGTGGTGTATGTGAGCAGCATTGTTGGTGAGCAGACGCTGCTCCCATTGAACACAACAAACTTGCAATGCAGCCAGGAGTGCTGAAAGAACTGGCTGAGGAGTTCTCCAAACCACTTCAGTTCAGCATCTCTGGGAGTGTTACAGAAGATATGGGGGACACAATAAAAAAATATGTTCTGTCTGTATGTTTATAAATTAACAGGCTGTGCTAGGTAGCTTTAAATTGGCCAACCTTTTATCAGTTCTCAACAAATCATGAAAAGAATTATAATAATCAATGTAAGCTGTAATCCCTTCATTCTAATGAGTGTTATTCAACATGGGTTTATAATAAACAGTTCATTTATTTCTTTGGTATCAGTTTTAATTAAATTACAAATCTGCAAGATAAAGGCAACACTGTTGTCACAGACTCCAGTAAAACAACTGACTTTTGGCAGAGGAACATTCTGATTAGAAAAATAATTACTGCCAAGTGAAATCAATATAGCATATATTAAATGAATTAAAGTGTAATAATTAAGATGTTTCAATGAACAAGTTCAGATGATGTGTTTGAAATGGCTATGTTTGTCCTTAGCAAGAGTGGGAAATCAACAACTTAGGGTGAAAAATGTTGATTTTTAAAAATTTTTACCAGTGCTGAACAAAATAATTGCTGTTGAAGTTTCAGAGAACAAGAGGCTAATGAAGTGTAAAGTAAAGGCAGAAGAGTCATTTAGAAGTATCAGGGTTATCATGGGAGAAGATGGGTTTTTCAGAATGACAAGTGAGCCACAGCCAGAGAGGGGGGCAGCCAACAGTGAGCAGCACTGGCTTGCCTGCGCTGTCTGGGACGGTGTGGGGCAATGGCTCAGGGGCCCAGGAGCCTGAACTGAGCTCCCCTTCCAGGCTGGTGCTGGAAATGACAAGTGAGGTCCTAGAAAATGGCAGTGGGCTGCGTATTGAGCGAAAATATAGCCATGAAAACACAGCCATGTTTTGGCATTAATGAAAGTAGTTCCAGGATACTCAGTGCAATTGTCTGCATATTTACATACAAGTGTTTTGGCTAGCTGGGAAGAGTTCAGATGGCAAATACAAGGCTATTTTCTGACACTTCATCATAGCCTTTCTTACAAGAGAGAGGAAAAAGAAATCCAGTTCACTGCAGAGGCTATTTAGAAGTAGACATAGTGCCTGTGTAGCATGAAGCTATCTCACAGCAGAAGTCTGATGAATTTAGGAGTGTGCTGCTTTTGGCTGGGGTAGAGTTAATTTTCTTCACAGTGGCTTGTTATGGGGCTGTGTATTGGATTTGTGCTGAACATAGGGTTGATAATACAGAGATGTTTTTGTTACTGATGAGCAGGGCTTACACAGAGCCAAGGCTTTTTCTGCTTTTCCTATGGCCACACTGGCGAGGGACTGGGAGTCCCCTGGGAGGTTGGGGAAAGACAGAGCTGGGATTCTGTCCCAGAGTGATCCCAACTGACCAAAGGCATATTCCAGACCATGTCTCATCATCCTCAGTATTAGGGGAAGTAGAAGAAGGGAGAATATTTGGCGTGATAGTGTTTGTCTTCCCAAGTCATCTTTACATGCAGTGAGGTCCTCCCTCCTGGAGACAGCTGAACACCTCCCAAACATGGGAAGCAGTGAAGTAATTCCTGGTTTTGCTTTGCTTGCGTGCATGGCTTTTGCTTTCCCTATTAAACTGTCTTTATCTCAACCCATGACCTCCAACTGTCTGCCCAAACCTGCTGGTGGGGGAGTGTGCCAGTGGCTGTGTGGGGCTTGGCTGTTGGCTGGGGTTNGTTTTGTCATTACACCAGGAAAGGAACACTGGTGATGCCTGGGTAGGTTGGCTTGGAAATAGAGACTAGATAGAATAAAAGGATAAAAAGGTATTTATTGAAAGGATACAGATTGGGCAGTGTAAGAACCTTGCTGGGGCAATATCCAAGTTAAATATATAAATGACCATAAAAATGGATGCTTGANCTCAACCCATGACCTCCAACTGTCTGCCCAAACCTGCTGGTGGGGGAGTGTGCCAGTGGCTGTGTGGGGCTTGGCTGTTGGCTGGGGTTAAACCATGACAAGTTTGTTCATTACACCAGGAATGGACAACTGGTGATGCCTGGGTAGGTTGGCTTGGAAATAGAGACTAGATAGAATAAAAGGATAAAAAGGTATTTATTGAAAGGATACAGATTGGGCAGTGTAAGAACCTTGCTGGGGCAATATCCAAGTTAAATATATAAATGACCATAAAAATGGATGCTTGATCATGAGACCTCACACTTTTATAGGTCTTGGTCTATTAGTATATTGGAGTTAATTGTCTAATTATAGCTTCAGGTTATGAAGCTCTGTCCTTCTTATTTCCTCTCTTCTTTTACTGTTTATACTCTTGGGCCTAAAATTTGTCTTTGGTCCCAAGCTAGAAAGGAATTGTTTTGTCTACCTACTCTGTGAAGAGAGCTTATTAATTCTTAATATGAAGCTCAGAACTACACACTAAAACAGCATAGAATCTGAAAAATATAAAAGCTAAAACTTAAGGCATCACTGGAAGCTGAAGCTTGGGAATTGCAGACTGAAGTACAAGGTTCTAGCAGTGAGGACTGGAGAAAAAACTTATTGATTCTTTAAAAAAGTCATGCATTTTCATAGTAAAGACTTTGGGACTCCAGCTTTAATTATTAAATCCTCCAACAATTCTTGTCCTAACATTGTTTCCCCCCCCCAAGTTTCTAAGATGAAAGTCTACAGTTCCTGCCCAGTACCTTGAAATGATGCAAAAGTCATGCACTCTTCTTGATTAGTGATAAATTCACCTATTAAAAAAAAAATAAAGGCAAATTAATTATCCAGGTATCTTGTACCAGCACGTATCTCATCTGTCCAACAACAGAATTAATTTAAAGCTAATACAGTTATGTAATTTCTTTTTCTCTGTTGATTACAAATCTAAACGTCTCTTTTTTTTTTAATGTAGAGAATCTGTGCAGAAAATTGTAATAATTTTGTTTACCAAAGTGATTTAATTGCCATGGTTTTCACTGTAAGTGTAATTGACATCACCTTTCTATTTTCAAACCATTCAGATGCACTAAAACTTTCCCATTAGTTCCTTGCCATTCTGCTCTGGTTTTCCAACAAGATGGTGGGGATATTCTTTTAAAAGTAAATAATGGGGAAAACCTCATGTTTGTGCAACAGCTCCTCCATTTTACTGATTAAGGGTGTATGTACATTCAGCATGTTGGCACTTTTTTGTTCTGTATGAACAGGAGGGGAAGCAATTCCATGAAGGAGTTGTTGGCTGCTGTTGCTGCTGGTGGGAATGGTGCTGTACTTGTGTAGTTTACAACTTGGGAGAAGAGGGTCTCACATTCGAGTACATGGTGATTCACACCCAAATGAGAACAGATTTCTCAGGGAAGAAAGTGATACCCTCTTCCATTATTTTGTCGCAGTTTTGCAGTATTTTTTACCATCTTTAAAACATTTCTGGCACAAAGCTTATCTGCCAGAAATTTTCAGTCCCCGACCCTGTTGTTTATCTCTCAGATTTACAGCAAGTTTCCTATGATTAGTATTCCCAGCCTCTGCCTGCTAATACAGCATCCAGAGTTCAACAAGCTCCAGCTTTAGCATTTTTTATAAAACTGTGGGACTCTGCAATAGACTTGTGCCCTCTGTCTTATCGCAAATATTTATCCCAATTCTCTTCATAAAAATTCTGAGTCATCTTTAGTTCTATCCTTATTAAAATTCCACTGGAAAAACACATACACACAAACCAACCAAACAAAAATCACAATCTTCCAAAGGCATTATAGAAAAGATGTTTATTCCTAACTAAGAATAAATTATTTTATGTATGACATGCTTATTTAATAGAATTATTAATAATGATAATTGTGTACTTGAGAGAAAAAACAACTACATAATGTAGCAGTTTTACAATGATTGCTGTTACTGGGCTTTGCTGGTGTCTCTGTGATTTATTGGAAGGAAGCAATATACTTGTGCCATCTCTGGCTTATGCTAATTACCCTGTTGGTTGTTTATTTTTGTTTGATTTTTTTTTCTCTCCCAAAAAATGACACAGCTTCTTTTTAGTAACTTGGACTTTCTTTTTTCTAAATCAGGGATACAACCAGGCATTTTTCTCTTGCCTTCCTTGATTTGCAACACATGGAAGTCTGCAGTGAAAAGTTGTATAGATCCTGCTGATTCACTCTGGCAGATTCTAATAGTTAACTGCATCCTGTCTGCAAGGGTGTGGGATGATCTCAGCAGGATGCAAACAAAACTGAATTAGGTATCACCAAGATTGGATAAAGTGACTCTTTGCTTCTGTCTTAAATACCAAAAGAAGTGCAACACATATGAAAGTTTCTTAAATTGAATGTTATAAGGACAGGTTCACTACAGAAAACATTTACAGCAGTCTTCATATTTAAGTTTAAAAAAATAGTTATGAAAGGATATTGTGATCCCATTGAAGACAGACAACTGCATCCATTAAACCCAGTGTTTGAGCCTTTCGCTCTATAGGGGTAAAAAATGCAGTGTTATACATATTCTGGTACTGATCACCAGAGAGAACATTATCTGCTAATTCAGTCACTTGGAATATCACTGCAGTTGGCTGCAACTGCCATGGAATTATTCAAAACTGTCTAAACAGGAAAACAGACCAGAACATCAGATCTCTGTCTTCTTTGCTGTTGGAGCTGGTGGTGGAGCTTTATAATACTTACTAATCTTAATAGACGCAAAAGTCTGCAGCTGAACTAGGTGTTGGCCCAGATACCAGATCACTGCAAAGCAGCCCCTGCCCAGCTCCGTTGCATCACAGTTCTGTGCTGCACAGACAGGAATTTTTAAATCTGATCTTTGCAATTCAGCATTGACGCTCTGCCATGCTGCCAATCTATTAAAAATCTGACAGTAAGAAAGCAAAATTTCCTGTGACTTCTTGTGAATTCTGGGGCTTAAATCATGTTACATTTATGATCATGAACTCTGATGATGGAGTGCTTGACTTATTGATCAGTATGAAAGGAAAAAGATATATCCCCCTCGAAATATCCTTTCCATGCACCGAGCTTAAAATTCATTGTGTTGTTGCCCAGTGATGATTTCATCTTTATTGCAGGAAAACTAAGTGAAGTTGTCTTACTCATTTTAGCTATGGCCTTTTTTTCCCAGGTGGGTCATGAAAACAAGTCTACAGTAGCAGCGTTTTGAAAATATTCTCTCTTTTCCCTACCCCGGAATGTTACAGAGGATTTACTGGATAGTTTTATTTGCTTCAGAAAATACCTGCTGCACTTAAGTCATAAGACACTGAAGAAATACTGCAGTAGAGTTCTTTTTATATCACCAACAATGTAACTGCATTGTCAATTAGTCCTGAAACAGTGCTGAGGAGTTTATGGGAGGGTTGTGAATCCTACTGGAATTACTGTTTTGGGATTAATTTCTCTTTTAAATCCCAACAGGACAAGATTTTCATACACTAAAAATGGATTAAAATGTGTTGTGCTCTTTTGTGGTACAAAGAAAGAAGAATTAATTTCCAAAGGGGTTACTGATGATTTTCTAGTGAATGTCCATGCGAGTGTTGCAAATATATGATGTGAAGCTACGTAGGCAACAGTGGATTTTGGAATAGCTTTGATTCTTTAACTGTATCTTTGGGACTGGAGATTAGGGTTTACTAGATGATAGCTTCCGTTATTTGAAATAGCCTAAATTTTTGTAATAGTACAGAATGTATTTTCTTCCCAGCATGGATCAGAAATGAATTACCAGAAACTCAGTGGCTAGCACACCTGGGAGTGTTAGGAGAGATCTGTGTTCCAGCCCCTATTCTGAATCATGTCCTCGTGCAACTGGCTACTGTGAAATCTTTTTCTCTCTTTCTTTAGGTTCACAAGAAAATAATGTATTATTTGAGGAGAAAACGCTTCATTGAACCTGATGTTTCCCTTTTAGAGGTGGGGCTTTCTAAGCAGTTGCTTTTTTCATAGAAGAAATTCCAGAAATTTAAGGCTCTGCAAGTCATTTTCATAGAGCCTCATTATTTGCTCTGTCCCTTCTAAGACAGGAGAAACCCTGTCTTCTCAATTCATGTGAATATGTACAGAAGGGCAACCTCATTCAGAAGCAAAATTCTGTAATAAAGGTATGTGTGGGAGGAAGTGGATCATTTTCACTGATCTTTTTGTCTCTATTTTATTTTCACCCTTTCTTTTGCTATAGCAACAGTGCTGAGTGTCAGTGCCATAATATTTTGAAGAGATGATCTGGACATTAACTTAAGCTTAATCTGTCCTTATTTCTTGTAGAAAATGGTTTGTCACCTGTGAATACTTCTGTAACCTACTCCCTGTACAT